>CM037866.1:3634001-3879001 GCA_021292105.1 Anadara kagoshimensis | reverse complement strand
GGATCAAGTTTTACATAGGAATATATAAAGAAATTTTTTTAAAATCTTTTTCTCAAAAACTATTAGGCCAGAAAAGCTCAAATTAAAATGGAAGCATCCTCAGGTAGTGTAGATTCAAGTTTGTTCAAATCATAGTCCCTGGGGGTAGGGTGGGGCCACATGAGGGGGGTCAAGTTTTACACAGGAATATATAGAGAGAATCTTTAAAAATCTTCTCCTCAAAAACTATTAGGCCAGGAAAGCTCAAATTAAAATGGAAGCATCCTCAGGTAGTGTAGATTCAAGTTTGTTCAAATCATGGTTCCCGGGGGTAGGGAGGGGCCACAAGAGGGGGATCAAGTTTTACATAGGAGTATATAGAGAAAATCTTTAAAAATCTTCTTCTCAAAAACTATTAGGCCTGAAAAGCTCAAATTAAAATGGAAGCATCCTGAGGTAGTGTAGATTCAAGTTTGTTCAAATCATGGTCCCCGGGGGTAGGGAGGGGTCACAAGAGGGGGATCAAGTTTTACATAGGAATATATAAAGAAAATTTTTTAAAATCTTTTTCTCAAAAACTATTAGGCCAGAAAAGCTCAAATTAAAATGGAAGCATCCTCAGGTAGTGTAGATTCAAGTTTGTTCAAATCATAGTCCCTGGGGGTAGGGTGGGGCCACAAGAGGGGGGTCAAGTTTTACACAGGAATATATAGAGAGAATCTTTAAAAATCTTCTCCTCAAAAACTATTAGGCCAGGAAAGCTCAAATTAAAATGGAAGCATCCTCAGGTAGTGTAGATTCAAGTTTGTTCAAATCATGGTTAAATAATAGTGTATTTTCCATGCTGTATTCTTTTATATAAGTATTTTGATATAAAGTTAAATATATTGTTCATGAGAAATATATTAATTGTACTTGTATTTAAAAGCTAATTTTTAATGTAAATCCTGCTGTATTCTATAATTTCTATTTGCCATTTCCCGATTACAGTATTCGGCCTATGCATTTTCTCTCTTTTGAGATTGGTAGATTGCATGATGAAATTTTTTTTTAAAATTATTTCATTGGTTGAAATGCTGTAAGAAAAAGGTAACGGAATAAGCCGAGGCTTGTCGAAACATCAACCTTTTACGGTACATAGAAATACTTACAAATTGTTTAGTGAAAAGCATCGGTAGGAAGTATAGATTTCAGTTTGTACAAAACCTCCCTCCCCTGCACTCACTTCAATACTGAACTCATTTCGGCTTCTACCTAGCAAGTTGCTCAGGTGAGCGATGTGGCCCCTGGGCCTCTTGTTTATTTATATTTATATCATTCTTACTACAATAACATTTTGTTATTTTTCTCTGTTTAGCAGAAAACCATATGAAAAGTTACTTCAAGAAGAACCCCTCACAGACCACCAAGGATACATGGTGGTTCAGTGTACGTATTACTATCAAAAACAAACATACTGATCCATGTCCGAAACACGATCCAGAAGCAGAATTAAAACTTCGAAGATAAAAGGATCAATTAAATCTCTAAAAATTATTCTAAGAACATGTCCGTAAAACGTGCAAATGACTTTTAAGATCTGTCTTGTATTAGCGCGCACTCGGGGCACCTTTACGTTGCTAGCTCATAAAATCAGTACGCAACAGACAAGCATTCCATTCCCTCTGTCGCATTATCCTGGCACCAGGTGAACAAGTTGATACCCTGTCCTGCTTATATCAAACGAACTCCAGGCAAAGATCCAGTATCTCAAATTTTGAAATCTTATGTATAACATGGCCAGGGTTTGAACCCAGGACCTCCATGTATGACATGGCCAAGGTTTAAGCCCAAGACGTCTGGCTCTCGATGTGGACACTACCACTAAACCATCAAGTTGATTGGCAGGAGATTTTTTAAATTTATAAAGTGGAGTTAATATACAGTCATAAGTTTCCAATTTCTCTATTGTCAACGTTCACTTTCTGCAGAAATGATAACTGCTAACCGTGTATTTAAGTCATAATTAATATCTGCCAATGGTATATCGTAGAATAATACATGGAGACACTGGAGTTGATATGCGGAAGAATATATGACAAAGTCGGTGGCTTTGTCGCATGTGAACAACGATACATTAGTTAGTCTATGATTAACCTCAGTGTAAATGTTGATTATATTATTTCTAATACGACTTAAATAAAAAAGCATCCAAATAAACGCTGCAAACTCTTTTTTCGGAAATACATTTTAGTATTTATTTGCGATAAAGTTTATTGAATCAATTAGGCTATTAATATTACTTTCTTCTAAATAAACGATTCCATGAATGCAAACTATTGTTCGTGGCACATAATATTACGTTATAATGTGCCTTAGGGAGTCCATCATTAAAATGGAACAGTCATTGGTATATGATCTGTTTTACCACAGCCACCTTCTTCGTGTTTCATATGAAGAGAAAACGCAGGACATGTTAGAATAATTATTCAGTGGCAGATTCAGCGGGGGCGTAGGGGGTGTACGACTCCCCTCCCCCTTTATGTCGCTAATAATACATATTGTTCATTTTGATTTTTTCGATACCAGCCCTGAAATACATATTGCTTATTTTTTCCTCTTTGCACTTCAGATTGCACCAGAATGCAGGACTTTTGCGCCATTTTTTCAAAATTTTCCGGAAAGCATGCCCCCGGACCCCCATAGAAGGTTCGAGCCTTCGGCTCTCACATTATACCCCACCCCCCCCATTCTAAAATTCTGGATCCGCCTCTAAATTATTTTACATTTTTTGTTTTTACTTTACAGATCCCGGTAAAGGAGTTGTCGATTCAACAAATGTTTAAATATGCTGTATAAGAAGAAATAGGAATACATAATTACTGTGAATAAGAACCATAACATTTAATATTACTGGGAACAGTGCGTCAAACTTAACCTGGCCGTTTGACCTTTAATTTGAATATCTAAACAGACATATTCATTGTGAAATTAAGGGTCTATGTATAAAACTGATATATAAGGACAGACGATGGTTATATGGGTACAGGGTGTTAATTGTTATACAACAAATCAATTTAAAGGTCAAACGGCCTTGTCAAACTTGACGTTTCTAGAATGAGTTGTACAACGGTGAAACTTGTTTTATAGGTAAACAACATTGGCCTGTCCGTTTGACCTTTTATTAGGAATATTCATATAGGAGGGTCTAATCAATTATTGGGTAGTGTTAAAATCCAAGTTAATACATAAACAGTACACACGTGTACTCTATAAGGTGAGTATATCTCATGGTGTATACAAAATAAACACCTGTGCTCCCTATACATAGATGAACTTGGTCCGTGATAAATATCTAAATGAAAGGTCAAGCGGACAGGTCAAAGTTGTAACATTGTAACTTTAACGTTATTATATATATATATATATATATATATATATATATATATATATATATATATATACTTCCTGATACAAAGGAAATAATCTTTATCGACATATTTTAGGATATATTCAATTTATCGACATATTTTAGGATATATTCAATTTATCAACATATTTTAGGATATTGTCAATGAAATACATATGTGTTGGTTACACTAACTCCGTTTTTATAAGTGTCAATATTTGTGTTGGTTATTTTAATGTATGTTTTTTCTTATTTTTTTATTTATTTTTTGTTTTGTTATATATCAGTCATTATTATCATCAGAGTTTTTATACAAAGGAAAAAAACTTTATCGACATATTTTAGGATATTGTCAATTAAATACATAATGTGGCGGTTACACTAAATCCGTTTTTATAAGTGTCAATATTTGTGGTGGTTACTTTTGATGTATGTTTTCTTTTTTTCTTTTTCTCTCTTTTTTTGTTATATATCAGTCATTATTATCATCAGAGTTTTTATACAAAGGAAAAAAAACTTTATCGACATATTTTAGGATATTGTCAATTAAATACATAATGTGGCGGTTACACTAACTCCGTTTTTATAAGTGTCAATATTTGTGGTGGTTACTTTTGATGTATGTTTTCTTTTTTTCTTTTTCTCTCTTTTTTTTTTGTTATATATCAGTCATTATTATCATCAGAGTTTTTATACGAAGGAAAAAAAACTTTATCGACATATTTTAGGATATTGTCAATTAAATACATAATGTGGCGGTTACACTAACTCCGTTTTTATAAGTGTCAATATTTGTGGTGGTTACTTTTGATGTATGTTTTCTTTTTTTTTTTTTTTTTCTCTCTTTTTTTGTTATATATCAGTCATTATTATCATCAGAGTTTTTATACAAAGGAAAAAAACTTTATCGACATATTTTAGGATATTGTCAATTAAATACATAATGTGGCGGTTACACTAAATCCGTTTTTATAAGTGTCAATATTTGTGGTGGTTACTTTTGATGTATGTTTTTTTTTTTTTCTTCTTCTCTCTTTTTTTGTTATATATCAGTCATTATTATCATCAGAGTTTTTATACAAAGGAAAAAAACTTTATCGACATATTTTAGGATATTGTCAATTAAATACATAATGTGGCGGTTACACTAAATCCGTTTTTATAAGTGTCAATATTTGTGGTGGTTACTTTTGATGTATGTTTTCTTTTTTTATTTATTTTTTGTTTTGTTATATATCAGTCATTATTATCATCAGAGTTTTTATACAAAGGAAAAAAACTTTATCGACATATTTTAGGATATTGTCAATTAAATACATAATGTGGCGGTTACACTAACTCCGTTTTTATAAGTGTCAATATTTGTGGTGGTTACTTTTGATGTATTTATTCTTTTTTTTTCTTTTTCTCTTTTTTTTGTTATATATCAGTCATTATTATCATCAGAGTTTTTATACAAAGGAAAATACTTTATCGACATATTTTAGGATATTGTCAATTAAATACATAATGTGGCGGTTACACTAACTCCGTTTTTATAAGTGTCAATATTTGTGTTAGTTACTTTTGATGTATGTTTTCTTTTTTTTTAAATTTTTTTTTTGTTATATATCAGTCATTATTATCATCAGAGTTTTTTTTACGAAGGAAAAAAACTTTATCAACATATGTTAGGATATTGTCAATTAAATACAAAATGTGGCGGTTACACTAACTTCGTTTTTATAAGTGTCAATATTTGTGTTAGTTACTTTTGATGTATGTTTTCTTATATATCAGTCATTATTATCATCAGTTTTTTTATTTTGCCTTTAAAGTCATATGAAACATAATGGCGATTTCGAAACGATTGTGGCCTCTCACTTACGGTATACACAACCCTTGGGGTTATTTAATGCTCTTTGTTCTAGAATATGGTATGTTCAATATAAAATCGCCGGAGTAGGATCTCACTATGGTCAAAATGAGATCGAAATCGCCATTGCGGTTCACATGACCCTTAATGATCTTCATTTAAAAAAGGACAAACTGCAAGTACTGTGCATGTAAATAAGCTGACTCTAAAATTTTCAAACACATATTGTTATCTTAATTATTAATAATTGTTTTTGTTGATGCAGGCATTGATATTGCAAGTCGAGGCTTGTCAAGGTCCTCAAAATGTTTTATGGCCGTCATCACAGTGTTGTTGATCAGTTTGATGTCTATGTTCAGGATTTTCTTGGATATATTTGACGTCCCATAGGTCCATATTCCTTTCACTCAATTTTGATTACACACGTGGCGTGTGTAGCTAGCCAAACAAGAGGTGTTGACCCTTCTGAAGCACCTGGGTTCACTTCCCTGGGGGAAGTCACGTGTCTAATCTAAGCTGTAAGTTCCAAAGTTTTTACTTTGCTTCTGGAATGTAATTCGGACATGGATAAGTATGTTAATGATTTTTTTATTTTGTTGAAATATGACATTAAAACACTGATCTTAATAGACAGGTGGTCTTTATACAAAGATTATGTTGGATTGAAGTATGAAACAAAAGTCCCTTAAAACACTGGTCTTAATTAACAGGTGGTCTTTATATAAAGACTATGTTTATGGTATAAATCAAAGGTCCCTTAAAACACTGGTCTTAATGGACAGGTGCTCTTTATATAGACGCTGTTTTTGGTTAAGTTATGAAAGATAGGGGATGTTAAAACATTGGTATTAAAGGACAGGTGGTCTTTATATAGATGCTGTTTTTGGTTGAGTTACAAAAGATAGGGGATGTTAAAACATTGATCTTAATGGACAGGTGGTCTTTATATAGACGCTGTTTTTGGTTGAGTTATGAACGATAGGGGATGTAAAATCATAGTCTTAATGGGCAGGTGGTCTTTATATAGACGCGGTTTTTGGTTGAGTTATGAAAGATAGTAGATGTTAAAACATTGGTCTTAATTGACAGGTGGTCTTTATATAAAGATTATAGTGGATTGAAGTATAAAACAAAAGTCCCTTAAACACTGGTCTTAATTAACAGATGGTCTTTATATAAAGACTATGTTTACTGTATAAATCAAAGGTCCCTTTAAACACTGGTCTTAATGGACAGGTGGTCTTTATATAGCGTTTTTGGAGTTATGAAAGATAGGGGATGTTTAAACATTGGTCTTAATGGACAGGTGGTCTTTATATAGATGCTGTTTTTGGTTGAGTTATGAAAGATAGGGGATGTTTAAACATTGGTCTTAATGGACAGGTGGTCTTTATATAGATGCTGTTTTTGATTGAGTTATGAAAGATAGGGGATGTTAAAACATTGGTCTTAATGGACAGGTCGTCTTTATATAGCTGTTTTTTTTGGAGTTATGAAAGATAGGGGATGTTTAAACATTGGTCTTAATGGACAGGTGGTCTTTATATAGATGCTGTTTTTGGTTGAGTTATGAAAGATAGGGGATGTTTAAACATTGGTCTTAATGGACAGGTGGTCTTTATATAGATGCTGTTTTTGGTTGAGTTATGAAAGATAGGGGATGTTAAAACATTGGTCTTAATGGACAGGTGGTCTTTATATAGACGCTGTTTTTGGTTGAGTTATGAAAGATAGGGGATGTTAAAACAAGGGTCTTAATGTACAGGTGGTCTTTATTAGAGGTTATTTATGGATACATTTGAAATAAAAGGACATAACAACACTGGTCTTAATAGACAGGTGAGCTTTACATAAAGGTGTTTGGTGGAAATATGAAGCAAGCGACATTTAAACGGGGGTCTTAATGGACAGGTGGTCTTTATTAGAGGTTATTTATGGATACATTTGAAATAAAAGGACATAACAACACTGGTCTTAATAGACAAGTGAGCTTTATATAAAGGTTTTTGGTGGAAATATGAAGCAAGCGACATTTAAACGGGGGTCTTAATGGACAGGTGGTCTTTATTAGAGGTTATTTATGGATACATTTGAAATAAAAGGACATAACAACACTGGTCTTAATAGACAGGTGAGCTTTATATAAAGGTTTTTGGTGGAAATATGAAGCAAGCGACATTTAAATGGGGGTCTTAATGGACAGGTGGTCTTTATATAGATGCTGTTTTTGGTTGAGTTATGAAAGATAGGGGATGTTTAAACATTGGTCTTAATGGACAGGTGGTCTTTATATAGATGCTGTTTTTGGTTGAGTTATGAAAGATAGGGGATGTTAAAACATTGGTCTTAATGGACAGGTGGTCTTTATATAGATGCTGTTTTTGGTTGAGTTATGAAAGATAGGGGATGTTTAAACATTGGTCTTAATGTACAGGTAGTCTTTATTAGAGGTTATTTATGGATACATTTGAAATAAAAGGACATAACAACACTGGTCTTAATAGACAGGTGAGCTTTACATAAAGGTGTTTGGTGGAAATATGAAGCAAGCGACATTTAAACGGGGGTCTTAATGGACAGGTGGTCTTTATTAGAGGTTATTTATGGATAAATTTGAAATAAAAGGACATAACAACACTGGTCTTAATAGACAGGTGAGCTTTATATAAAGGTTTTTGGTGGAAATATGAAGCAAGCGACATTTAAATGGGGGTCTTAATGGACATGTGGTCTTTATTAGAGGTTATTTATGGATAAATTTGAAATAAAAGGACATAACAACACTGGTCTTAATAGACAGGTGAGCTTTATATAAAGGTTTTTGGAAATATGAAGCAAGCGACATTTAAATGGGGGTCTTAATGGACAGGTGGTCTTTATTAGAGGTTATTTATGGATAAATTTGAAATAAAAGGACATAACAACACTGGTCTTAATAGACAGGTGAGCTTTATATAAAGGTTTTTGGTGGAAATATGAAGCAAGCGACATTTAAATGGGGGTCTTAATGGACAGGTGGTCTTTATTAGAGGTTATTTATGGATAAATTTGAAATAAAAGGACATAACAACACTGGTCTTAATAGACAGGTGAGCTTTATATAAAGGTTTTTGGTTGAAATATGAGGCGAAAAGATCTTAAAACCGTGGACTTAATGGAGAGGTGGTCTTTATATTGATTATATTTGGTTGACTAATGGGCAGATGGTTCTGATATAGATGTTTTTGTTAAAATATAAAACACGATGACCATTGGATACTAATCTTAATTGACAGACCAGCTTTATATAAAAGTTTTTTTTAGTATATTTCGTATATTTTTTTTGTTGAAATATGAAATAAACAGGTTATCTTTATATTAAGATTCTTTTTAGGTTAAAATATGAAGCAACGGGACCAATGGACAGATGGTCTTAATAGACAGATGAGGCAAATGTAAAGATTTTTAGTTGGATTATGAAACAAAGGGGACCTTAAATCCGTGGTCTATATTGAAAGGCGATCCTTATAAAATGTTATGAAACAAGGCAAAAGTTAAACACTGGCCTTAATTGACAGATGGTCTTTATATAAAGATTATTCTTATTGTATAAATCAAAGATCCCTTAAAACACTGGTCTTTATGGACAGGTTATCCTGATATAAATGTTCTTTTGGTTTAAATATGAAATAAGGCAATCGTTAAACACTGGTCTTAATTGACAGATGGTCTTTATATAAAGATTATTCTTATTGTATAAATCAAAGATCCCTTAAAACACTGGTCTTTATGGACAGGTGATCCTGATATAAATGTTCTTTTGGTTTAAATATGAAATAAGGCAATCGTTAAACACTGGTCTTAATTGACAGATGGTCTTTATATAAAGATTATTCTTATTGTATAAATCAAAGATCCCTTAAAACACTGGTCTTTATGGACAGGTGATCCTGATATAAATGTTCTTTTGGTTTAAATATGAAATAAGGCAATAGTTAAACACTGGCCTTAATTGACAGATGGTCTTTATATAAAGGTTCTTTTTGGGTCAATAGTGAAACAAGTGGTCCTTATAACATAAAAAATAAAGCAGTTTTCTGGCTTATCAAGTGAATGCAGTGAATTAGGATCTCTGACTGTATGTTCTTTTTGTGTTATTTACACAGTCACTCGTGTTCAAAAGGCAATAACTCCCAGGGAAATTAGCAAACCAAAGGGTTAATGATATGCATACTTACTTACTTACTGTCCATAAAGCCCTCTGGCGTGTGGGGCAGCGACGAAGTCTTTCCACTTTTGTCTGTCATTTGCCAGTTTTTTCAGATTTCTCCATCAATAGGGTGAATCGTTCATTTCTGCTTTCACTGCGCGCCTCCGTGTAATCGTTGGTCTTTACGTCTTTTACCCTCAGGTGTCCAGTGTAGGGCAGTTTCGGTTATATTGTGTGTTTCTTTTCTTAGGACATGTCCAATCCATCTCTATTTTCTTTTCTTGATTGTTGTAAACAGGTCTTCTGACTGCCATCTTCTAAGAAGCTAATGATATGCATATTCCCTATCAATGTTGACGTTTTGCATTTATTATGCATAATAATTCATTCTGGAATAATTAAAAATCTGCTTTATTTTTGAATGATGTACAATTTTTTACAGACAATCTTGTAAAACGTATATTTTATTATCAATTTTTGTTAGTATTGTAATTCATTATGCAAATAAAATTTTGTTCTTGTATTTACCACTATGGTAGCTCAGTTGTTAGAATGTTCGCTTCATATATGGGAGGTCGTGATTCGAACCCAGGCTGGGGTCGGACCACGACTTAAAAAAGGTGGCGACTGTTTTTTTGTCAAGCACTCGCTATTTAAAAATAAAATTCTAAACGTCCTTTAGAAAAGACATTAAAACCATGTGCCCCATGTCACAGCAGGCATGGTACGTTAAGCAAACTGTCACTGCGCATTGTCCTTGGTGCACTGTATAGGTAAACATTTTTGAAACTTCACCTGCAGCTGGTACTTTCTCGATTTAAGTGAAATATTCTTTACTCGGACGTAAATTGCCATTAAATCGATCAATTGTGTTTCTAACTTACTGAAATTTTAAAATGTTTACAACGTTTGTAGCAAATTTACTTAATTTGCCAACGTGTTTAATTTGGGGTCTGACCCAAGACTTGAAAGTGGGTAGTTACTGTTCTTTGGCCAAGCACCCGACATTACGAAATGAAAGTCATGGTTCTTTCGAATGGGAACTTAAAATAAACGTGTTCTCGTGTCACGGTTGGCGTGAGACGATAAAGAACCCTGCTGTATAATGTCATCAGCGCAACACAAAAGCAAAATTTCTGCACATTCGCCTTTAGTTGGCGATGTCTCGATATAAGTGAAATATTCTTGACTGGGACGTTGAACACCATAACTCAACTCTACACTCAGACATGAAAGTAGGAAGTCCTTCAGTAGAGATTTTTGAAACAGACGCCCTATGTCACTAAACAGGTAGATTTGTTTTGGGACGACGATTCGATTTTTGACCGGTTACAATCTTGGCACAGCGGTGACGTAATTTAAACCGTTCCGTGGCACGCAAATGGTTAAACACCATTACTCAACTATTAATTTACTTCTAATGACCATTGATGACATCGAGAGAACTTCTAATGACCATTGATGACATCGAGGGAACTTCTAATGACCATTGATGACATCGAGGGAACTTCTATGACCATTTATGACATCGAAGAACTTCTAATGACCTTTGATTACATTGAGGGAACTTCTAATGACCTTTGATGACATCGAGGGAACTTCTAATGACCATTGATGACATCGAAGCAAAAAGCATAAGGAAAAGTCGACATTGCCATTCTCAGTGACTTTGCTAAGGCAAGGCGTATTGCAAATTTTTGCACAAAGGCTGTGCCCTTTGTGCAATTTGAGACAGTCCATTATACTTTGCAAGTTCATAAGTAATTCCATTATTTCTTAAATAGAGATAGAAATATTTCTTTAAAGTATGATCTGGCCGTTTGAACCACTGGGGTAGCTCAGTTGATAGAGTGCTCGCTCCGTAAGTGGGAGGTCGTGAGTTCGAACCCCGGCCGGATCCGACCCAAGACTGAAAAGTGGGTAGTGAATGTTCTTTCGCCAAGCACTCGGCATTACGAAATGAAACTCACGGTTCTTTTGGATGGGAACTTAAAATAATCGAAGTCCCGTGTCTTGGTAGGCTTGGCACGATAAAGAACCCTGCTGTATAATGCCATCAGCGCAACGCACAGGCAAAATTTTGTACCTTCGCCTATAGCTGCCGACGTCTCGATATAAGTGAAATATTCTTGACTGGGACGTGAAACACCATTACTAAACTCATCTCAACTCTACATTTGGATATTAGACCGTGTCAATTATGTAAGACAACATGTTTCATTATGACAAACACCCGATACACAGTATAACAATAATCTATCCTTATATATCAACTTTATATAAACCCAAAATTACACAATTGATATGCCAGTTTGACTATTCAAATTACAAGTCAAAAATCCAGGTCAAATCTGACGCAATATTCCAGTCTATTGAATTCTGGTGTTCGAAAATATTGCCTTTTTGTGATCAAATAGAAAATAACCTTCCCTCAATCTTTGAATGCAGTGGTGAATGCAATATATGGCAGTGGCAAATTCAGCGGGGGCGTAGGGGCGTACGCCCCCCCCCTTTATGTCGCTTATAATACATATTGTTCATTTTGATTTTTCGATATCAGCCCCGATGCAGCTCAAATTGCACCAGAATGCAGGATTTTTGCGCCATTTTTCAAAATTTTCCGGACCCCCTAGAAGGTTCGAGCCTTCGGCTTTCACATTATACGCCCCCTTTCTAAAATTCTGGATCTGCCTCTGTATGGAAAGGTTTAGATAAAAGTATTGGCGTTTTCAAAACGGTATCCTAGAAAACTATTTCTATTGGTTAAAAATTAAAACCGTTTTCAAACCGTTTTCAAAACGGTATCCTAGAAAACTATTGCTATTGGTTAAAAATTAAAAAAAAATTCAGAGAGAAAAATCATTTTTAAAACTTAATTTCTATTATTGCTTGCAAAATTTATAAATTAAGTTTTCAAGATGAAGCTTCGACCATAAAATTAATAAAATAGTGACACGTATTGAGAATCATTCATCTTTATTTAAAACCTCTGTAGATATGATCCGCAAAATCATTGTATGTAAATTAGAGTTACCTCTCTTTAACCGTATGTCGTACGAATCGATATTATTGAATTATTAATAGTCAGTGAAAATCAAACACAACCATTCCACCCCACGATCAAATCACAATTCCAGGGAAAAGCAAAGTTAAACTGCTTTGAAAACTTTCAGATTAAACTTGGAGCCCAAATTTTCCTGCATTCAACCTTTTTCTTTACCTAATTATGAAAGCATATGACTATTAAACCACGATTTATGACTAAAAATACACATGGTAATACACTACTTTTTTACTTGGACCATTTCAATGAAATTAAATATGAATTTAGACAATCGGGCGAGGGCATATTCTTTAACAAAATAATATAAAAAAAACCCCAAAAAACCAACTAAGTTCCTACAAAAACGTTTTTTTCATATGATACTTTCCCTTGATAATGATGGTATAAGACTAGTAGTAAATGTAGAGCAAAAAAAAAAAAAAAAAAAAAAAAAAAAAAACTGTGTGTTTGCTTAGTGTTAAACTGCCGGATTGATAACTTTGGAAACAAATGCTGTTGTTTTTTTTTCATGGTTAAATCTATGATGAAGAATTTTTGTTAAAAATTGTGTTTTTTAATGTTTTTCAAACAAAGAGGACCGACAAGTTAAATAATTTTTTATACATAAATAATTGTAAAAATGCATGTATGAAAAGCTAAAATTGATGTGGGATGTGTATTGATCTTGTAAAGTCGGACCTACTCTATTTTCTCCATTCTTTGGGTGACGCCATTAATTTAGTCTTTCTTGAAAATTACAATACTAAAAAAGAACATTTAAAAATTCATAATTTTTTCACATAATTTAATGGTTAAATATAATAATACAGTTTTTGAAAATTACATTTAAATCCAGCAAGACAGGACTGATATCAGCAGTAAGTTACACACGCGAATTTCAACCAAAGCAGTGAGGCTGGGTGCTCCGGGAGGGTTTAGCTAGAGAGCCTCCTTCCTGCTAGCTACATCTTCCATGTGATAAACGACAGGAACATGGGACTAGGGAGGGGGGGTCAAATAAATCCAGGATAACTTTAATACGATTTCAGAAATTCTTGAATTAATTTTAACAATGCAAAATTTCCCCACTTGTAATGTTAATTTAAATGTAACCCTTGCTGTCTGATGCTGACCTTTCACCTTTTCAATCAATCAATATTATTGGATACATTTTCACACTTTGAAAATTATTGTCATCTGATTGGTCAGTTCAGATAACATAACAGCGGGTATTGTGCGTCTTGTGTTTGACCTGGTCGTTTGACCTTGAATTTGAATATTAAGCTAATAGACCTGTGATTCAGGGAAGACAGCGTGTTGCATTACAATAAACACCTGGTACCATGTCTTACTATCATCTCTCCGTATATATGCTCTCAATTACACAATGGATATGTCTTTTTGAGATATTTAAATGAGGGTCAGGTGGTCAGGTCAAACCTGTGACACTTATACCCTTGTTGCACGTTCTACACAGGCAAACAGAAAGTATGTCACAGTGTAAACAATATTAATACTTGGACGTCCAAAAATTGACAAATATTTATCCTCAAAAACTTGATCAAAATTATTTTTTCCATGCATTTCAAGGATTCTGGGACAATTGCTGATTTCGCCGCTTAAAGATATTTTCGCATAGGTAAGTAATGCGTTGTTTACTTTTTGTTAAGCTGAATGGGTCCGGAAATGTCACGCACGGCTGACCAAATATACTACCTCACATTCCTTAGTTTGACATTTCATTGTTGGTAAACCATGGCTGACTCTTTGACCCCACGCAGTTATCGAGTACAGAAATTAACAGTTACAATTTGCAGGTTTTTTCTTTTTCTTTTTTTTTTAATTGGCGCATGTTAAAGATTAAAAAAATTAAATCGATAAAACCTTAAAAAAATAAAGTTAAAAAACATAAATTTGAGTAATGTCTTATAAAATTTAATTTACATTATTGGTTAGAAAATCTGTGTAAAATTTATGAAAAATTATTTTTCACAGAATTAAATGTCCAAAATGGCTCAACTTTAGGCTTTTTCGGGCAACAAAAAACTAAAATTTTTGTGTATGGTACAAAAGGACGTCATTCTAAAAAATACATTTGAGTAATATCTGATAAAAATTATGATTGTCATTATAGTCAAACCTGTTCATAAAGGCCACTAAAGGGAATCGGTAAAAGTGGTCTTTATAGGCAGGTGGTCTTTATATACAGGTTCAAATAATATGAATAAAGAACAATTGGGATAAAATTCTACTGGCCTTTATAAACAGGTGGACTGTATATACAGGTTCACAATTCTACTGGCCTTTATAAACAGGTGGACTGTATATACAGGTTCACAATTCTACTGGCCTTTATAAACAGGTGGACTATATATACAGGTTCACAATTCTACTGGCCTTTATAAACAGGTGATCTTTATATACAGGTTCACAATTCTACTGGCCTTTATAAACAGGTGGACTGTATATACAGGTTCACAATTCTACTGGCCTTTATAAACAGGTGGACTATATATACAGGTTCACAATTCTACTGGCCTTTATAAACAGGTGGACTATATATACAGGTTCACAATTCTACTGGCCTTTATAAACAGGTGGACTGTATATACAGGTTCACAATTCTACTGGCCTTTATAAACAGGTGGACTATATATACAGGTTCACAATTCTACTGGCCTTTATAAACAGGTGGACTATATATACAGGTTCACAATTCTACTGGCCTTTATAAACAGGTGGACTATATATACAGGTTCACAATTCTACTGGCCTTTATAAACAGGTGGACTGTATATACAGGTTCACAATTCTACTGGCCTTTATAAACAGGTGGACTATATATACAGGTTCACAATTCTACTGGCCTTTATAAACAGGTGATCTTTATATACAGGTTCACAATTCTACTGGCCTTTATAAACAGGTGGACTGTATATACAGGTTCACAATTCTACTGGCCTTTATAAACAGGTGGACTATATATACAGGTTCACAATTCTACTGGCCTTTATAAACAGGTGGACTGTATATACAGGTTCACAATTCTACTGGCCTTTATAAACAGGTGGACTATATATACAGGTTCACAATTCTACTGGCCCTTATAAACAGGTGGAATGTATATACAGGTTCACAATTCTACTGGCCTTTAGAAACAGGTGGTCTTTATATACAGGTTCACAATTCTACTGGCCTTTATAAACAGGTGATCTTTATATACAGGTTCACAATTCTACTGGCCTTTATAAACAGGTGATCTTTATATACAGGTTCACAATTCTACTGGCCTTTATAAACAGGTGATCTTTATATACAGGTTCACAATTCTACTGGCCTTTATAAACAGGTGATCTTTATATACAGGTTCACAATTCTACTGGCCTTTATATACAGGTGGACTGTATTTATTTTTTTATTTGAAAGTAAAGTGGAAAGGCAAATGCACATATCAATTTCGCAGGTTAAAGAAAAAAAAAAAAAAAAAAAACAAACAACAACACACATTTATTAAGGGCTGTCAATATTTAATGTGGGGCTGAAAAATGTTTAAACTTTTTAAAAATTGTCCATGACAGGTGTGAAATGTAAAAAAGAATCCTCCCTGCACATTGTCCTTAAGTGCACTGCAAAGTTAAAAATGTCACTTTATCTTATAGCTGGTGATGCCTCAATATAAGTTAAATATTCTTGACTGGAATATAACACACTATTCAACCAAATCGATCAATCAATCAGTCACAATCAGTCATTTTATCTTAGTTTTGGATTGGGCCCTTTAAATAATTATTACACACTCGGACCAAGTTACCCAGTAGCTATAAATAGAGTGACCGTCAAAGCAGACTGCCTATATCTTGGAGCCCACATACCATTCATAGTGTCTATAAACACCTAGGTTCCAATCTGAGCGATTTAGTAAAAAAATTTAAAAACTACATTCTGCTGTTAAGATTTTGAAATTGAAATTTTATAATACATGTACATGTTTAACAAACTGCATTATGACATGCTTGCATTTGAGTGGGGATTGACTGTATTTCTTTTTATCATTTTAAAGTCTCCCTCAAATTGACGTATCGCCGGCCACGCCCATAATGTTCTGACAGATGGCCGGATGCTTGATTTACACGCAAAAAGAATGAAAATTTGGCATTTAATGACGACACTGACACTAGAACGTCATTGGTTGCCATGACGCTGCTTTGGTACCATGATGTCAGCTAGTATCGGGACATTGGGGGCGTGGTCGGCGATATGTCAATTACTGTAAAGGTGGAAATTTTTACTTATTTCTTGCTATAAGAATTACCGCGAATAATTTTACCCACAAAAAATATCGACCATACAGGTTAATATATAATACATGTACGTAATTTATAGAATATCCAAACACTTATGTTGGTTGAGTGAACATTACACCCATGCGAGCGAAATGCCAGATTTCAGAAATACCTCAATTTTCACCCCACTTAAATAGTCCCCTTTACGGTATTATCAGTTCAAAGTTTCACAATCATTCCTTAACTAAGACATTCCTTAACGAAATCTGGAATTGAAATTTCAATAATTTTTTTTTTTTTTTTCAAGGTAAAGTCCAACCTGTCTTAAAGGTTATCTCTATACAAGGGCCACCTGCTTAAAAAGGCCAGTAGAATTGTATCCCAATTGTTCTTTATTTATATTATTTGAACTTGTGTATAAAGGCCACTTTTACTGGTTACCTTGGATGGCATTTATAGACAGGTTTGACTGTATTTGATATTAAAACAGGGTTCGTACAGGCCTGGAAAAGTCCTTAAATTTTGGGGTTTACCCTAAAAAGACCATAAAAACAAGTCTGACCCTAAAAACTCCTTGAATTTATCCTGAAGACCCTAAAAAGCCCTTGAATTTGGCCAGTTGGGTGTCAAGTGGTTGCGAATAGACTGATATATATATAAATAAATAAATTAATTAATAAGTTGCATTGAAGTGAGCAATTTAAAGGTACCTGGCCCTCCCAAATGCCTAACTTCAACCTCCACTTCAAGAGTTGTTACTATGGACACGTAAGTAGTTGTTTTATTAAATTTATTTGCTGTTGCACTAATATTTCTTTGCTAAAATTGTCCCTCTGATTAGGCCTTAAATTTGCAAATAAGACCTGAAAAGACCCTAAAAAGTCCTTAAATTTGGAGTCCAAATGTCTGTACGAAACCTGTAAAAAATGTCATTTTGTAGATTGTCTAAAGCTTATAACATTATCATTCTCTATCCATTCAGCCCTCAGGCTGTTCGGGTTAACTTTGCAATAGTTCAACCTACCGGCACATGATCCTAAGTTCAAAGGTTAAAAAATATAGTACTTAATCACTATGTATCAATACGCATCACGCCTATAAATACCGTGTCCTTCACAACCCGCACGCTTTTAGTTCTTTAGGCACGTGGTCCACAAGGAGTCCTTGAAAAGGTAAGAGTTTATTTTTCAGTTATGCGGCAGAAAAATCAAAGTGCTTCGAGAAGAAAAATGGATAAAAAACCCACCAAAGATACACGCAGTGTATCTGATAATGTTAGTCAAACTACTACTCACGTTAGTGATTTTTCGGCTAAAGTGCCTTCAAAAAATTTTATTGAAACAAATCCATATGGAAGTGATTACGAGTCCGACGGACAGCTTAGTTTACATCCTTCTGATCAGGAATTATCTGAAATATTTGGTGGGGTCGTGGACGATGTCCCGACAGAAATTGAAATGGTTCAAAATGAACAAGTCCCGCGTTTGGACGAAAATGTAAATAGAGGGGTTATGTCCCCTAGTAGGAAACGGAAGTCTAGCGTGGTATCTACTTCCGGTAAAAAACAAAAGTTAAATCGGAATACGGATAACGGAATGTTATATGATACTAATAATACAGATGATAGATTTGTTACGTTGGAAAATAGACTGGTAAGTTTGACAGGTGCTGTTGAGAATCTTGTTGGTATTAGTTGCACTGTGAATAATCAGAACAAATCGAGCACGTGTGTGCCTGGTAGTAAGGTAGACAGTAATAATAAAACTAATGATTCCGGTGTAACTGGATTTGACCCAACTTCATTTTATGATGATTTTATGGAAGCATCCGACGATGCTGATGAAAATAATGATGATGATTCAGGGGATTTTTTAATCCCAGAAATTTTTGAAGAGGACCAGTACGGTCCCGATATTGGCGAGAAGGTAAAAAATTTAATTTCTAAGGCTTGTACACAGCCTGCACCAGAGTTAAAGAAGGTGACTGAAAAATATTTAAACCCCAAGAACTGTTCTGATAGTTTAAGGGTGCCAAAAATTAATAGAGATGTTTGGTCAAAGTTAAGAAAACAAGGACAGTCTAGGGATGTTATTTTGCAAGATATACAAAAACAGTTTATAAAGGGTTTAAACCCTATAGCTAAGGTACTGGATATGGCGGTGAGTAAACCGAAAACATTACAGTGTAAGGAGATTATGCCTTTATTGGTAGATGGAATTTCTATTATGGGTAATACAATTTATCAAATGTCGATTAAACGACGACTAATTTGTAGGTCTAGTTTACCTAGATATTTATCCCCAATTTGTTCACAAGAACAGCCTATGAACAAGGAGTTGTTTGGGGATAATTCAGAGTTAAATAAGAAAATGTCTAGTTTATTTGAGGAAAATAAAAGAAAGTTTAATGTTTTTAATAATCAAAGTAGGGGTCAGTTTGGTAGAGGACAACGGTTTCATTTTTTAGACAATCGAGGCCAGAGGTCAAGAGGTCGAAGCAGGGGGCGATATCCTTACAATCGCCGAGGCCAGACTCAACAGAGTCAGAGTTGGTATCAGTAGAGGTAAGTAAGATTTGTGGTAATACAAAGAATTGTTTAGAATTTTGGAGAAGTATTACAAATGATTCTTGGGTACTGTCAACTGTTCAAGGTCTACAAATAGAGTTTTATGAGGAGCCTGTTCAGTTGAAAATGCCTGGACCCATTCCTTTCAGCAGTGATGAGACTGAGCTGATAAATGAGGAAATTAATACTTTGTTGACAAAGGGAGCCATTATACCTACTTCTCATGAAGAAGGTGAATTCATTTCAAATATTTTCTTGGTTAAAAAGAAAAATGGTAAATTTAGGCCTGTTATAAATTTAAAGAATTTAAATGAATATGTTGAATATCATCATTTCAAACAAGAAACTTTAGAAGTTGTTCTTGCCACTATTGAGAAGGATGATTACTTTACATCAATAGATCTGAGTGATGCTTATATGAGTATACCAATAGCACAAGAATTTCAGAAGTATTTAAAGTTTTATTGGAATGGTGTATTGTATAAATTTGTGGTTTTATGTTTTGGTCTTGCTTGTGCACCACGATGTTTTACCAAAGTATTGAAGCCAATTTTTGCTTCTGTGAGAAGTAGAGGTATAATGGCTTACTATTATATTGACGATTCATTGGTTAGAGCAGCTGATCCTGTCATATGTTCAAAAAATTGTGAAATTTTACAGGAACTTTTTGTTAGCTGTGGTTTTAGAGTTAACTATGAAAAGTCATCATTGATTCCTAGTCAAATTATAGTACATTTAGGTTATGAAATAAATTCAAAAACATTTTTGGTTTCTTTGACAAAAGAAAAAGTTGAGAAATTAAAGAAATTATGCAGTGAAATTTTGTCAATGAAAATGGTGGTTATTCGTGTAGTTGCACGTTTGATAGGTTTATTCACTTCCTCAATGAGGGCTGTCAGGTTAGGATCATTACATTTCAGAAATATTGAAAGGGAGAAAACTTTGAATCTTAGTCAAGGTAAAACTTATGATAGTTTAATGTGTTTGTCTCAGAAATCAAAAGACGAGATTAAGTGGTGGCTAGATAATGTAGATCAGATGAATGGTAGAGCCATTCGTCCACCTAAGCCTGGTCTCATTTTAGAGACAGATGCATCTCTAATAGGTTGGGGTGCAAAGTGTTCAGACAATTACACTCAGGGATTATGGTCCCAGTATGAAAGTTGTCAACACATAAACTATTTAGAATTGTTGGCTATATATTTTGGTCTGAAGTGTTTATGCAACACTTTTAGTAATGGACATGTTCAGATACTGTGTGATAATGTTACATCAGTAGCCTACATTAATAATCAAGGGGGTACTTCTATAAAGTTATCTGACTTGGTGAAAAATATTTGGATATGGTGTCACAGTAAAAATATTCATATATCTGCTAAACATCTTCCAGGGAAAGACAATATTTCAGCAGATCATTTGAGTAGAAATTTTCAAACATCGGGTGAATGGGATTTGAATCAGAATATATTTGTTCGAGTTTGTTCCCACTTTTTTCAGCCAGATATAGATCTGTTTGCAAACAGATTCAATACAAAATTAGAAAATTTTGTTTCCTGGTGTTTAGATCCGTATGCTTTGGCTACAGATGCCTTTTCTATTAACTGGAACGATTACTTACCATATATTTTTTGTCCTTTCAGTCTCATAGGACGAGTGTTATCGAAGGTAAAAGACGACAGGGTAAGAAAAGCTATTATAGTTGTGCCATTGTGGAGAAACCAAACATGGTTTCCAGACCTCCTTCAAATGCTTATAGACAAACCAGTGAGACTTCCACTATGGAAATTTCTAGTTACATCCCCACAGGGCGATCCACATCCTCTGGGGAAAAGACTGAAACTAGTCGCATGCTGCATATCAGGCATTGCCTCAGAAATCGAGGTATTTCAAACAGAGCTGTCAACATTATCCAGGGGTCTTGGAAGAGATCTACAAACAAACAATATGACCTTGCATGGAACCACTGGCAGTTTTGGTGTATTAAATGGAAAATTAATCCCCTTAATCCGACTGACTCGCAGGTTGTAAATTATTTGTCTTCACTTGAAATGCAAGGGAAATCTTATAGTGTTATTAATACACATAAAAGTATGATAATTCAATCTTTGGCCACTATGGGAAATGATTCTTTGATTGGCAATGTTTTATTGTCAAAGTATATGAGAGGTTTGTTTATATCAAAACCTCCTAAACCAAGGTATACCTCAACTTGGGATGTTAACATTTTATTTAAGTTTTTGACATCTTTACATCCACTCAGTAACTTGAGTTTGTATGATATCACTATAAAGTTAACGTGTCTGTTAGCATTGACTACAGCCCAAAGAGCTCAAACATTGGTTTCACTAGATTTGAATTACATGAAAAAACAGGGTAAAAACATTATATTTGTTGTTCCAGAGTTGATGAAAACATCAAAAGTAGCTCATCCTTTTTATGAAGTTACATTAAAACCATTTAAACAATCTAAGTTATGTGTTGTCAACACACTTAATTTTTATATCAGGAAAACTAAAGATTTCAGGAAGACATCCAAGTTATTGGTGTCATATAAGACGGGTAAAAATGTATCCACTTCTACATTAGCAAGGTGGATATGTGATGGTATGAGAAGATCAGGTATAGATCTGAACAAGTTTAAAGCACATTCTGTGAGAGGTGCTACAACTTCAGCAGCAATTAAAGCTGGTGTTTCAATCAGAGATGTCTTAAATACAGCTAATTGGGCTTCAGTCAATACATTTAAATCTTTTTATCATAGAGATATAGAACCTAATCGTTTTTCGGATGTATTATTATCAAGTTTATAATTATTTCAGGATAGTTGGGTAAAGTAAAGATGTGGTACTACGTTGGATGGAAATGATGATTGTAATTTTGTTGTAAGAATATGAGATTTATAAAGTGTTCAAAAAAGTGTTTTGAGTTTTGTTTTATTGTTGAATTATTGTAAGTATGAAAGAGAACATTTTGTTGTTCTTTGAATTTGCAAAGTTAACCCGAACAGCCTGAGGGCTGAATGGATAGAGAATCCCCCACCTCATCCAAGCATCTCTGATGTGATGGATGAGTGGGATTCTCTGTAATGAAGCCCGAAGGCTGGAGGGTTAACTTCCCTCCCACTACCTCCCTTATGTTAGATCACAACAAATTGTTCAGCTTTGTAATAAGCGTGCGGGTTGTGAAGGACACGGTATTTATAGGCGTGATGCGTATTGATACATAGTGATTAAGTACTATATTTTTTAACCTTTGAACTTAGGATCATGTGCCGGTAGGTTGAACTATTGCAAAGTTAACCCTCCAGCCTTCGGGCTTCATTACAGAGAATCCCACTCATCCATCACATCAGAGATGCTTGGATGAGGTGGGGGATTATCCTAGTTTTGATGAAAATTTTTACCTAAAGTTCCATTAAAAGATTTGTAACCACTGAAATGGTTCAGTTGGTAGTGTGTTCACTCTGTAAGTGGTAAGTTGTGGATTCGAACCTCAACCGGGTCTGACCCAAGACTTGAATGTGGGTAGTAACTTCTTGTGCCATTGGAGCACTCGGCATTCTGAAATGAAAGTCATGGTTTTTTTGGATAGGAACTTAAAATAAACCAGGTCCCCCTGTAACGATAGGCGTGGCATGATAAAGAAGCCTGCTGTATAATGCGATAAGCACAACACGCAGGCAAAATTTCTTTGCTCTTGTCTATAGCTGGTGATGTCTCGATATAAGTGAAATATTCTTGACTGGGACGTTAAACACCATTACTCAACTCTGACTGAACAATTGATGGCAATGAAATGAGACTAAATTTTCAGTATTTTGTATTAAACGGATTTGAAAGTATCTGTTAGTTTGTTTTTCATTTTAATAACCCAATGTGGTCCTAAGTACATGTAACTATATGATGTTTAACGGGAATTTTAAGAGCTTTGCTGTGTTCGAGGATTTAATGATGCGGACATCTTTTGTTGCAATATTGTAACTGGCTTTAATTCCGCATAAATTTATCGTTGGCGATAAAATAGCTTTTATTGGAGATTACCATCTGATTAAAACGTTAATTATGATTAGGAATGATTGGAAGAGGAAAACTGTTATTTAATCCATAATTGGATATAAAAGATAAAAAATTAGTATCCAAGTCCCGCTGAGAAACCTGTTGGGACGCGAATAATAAAGCATGATAAATAGTTTCATTGAGAATTCGGAGTCGGGTGTTTTAAGCACTGTAGAGTCATTCTAATTTCGATTAGCTAATTAAACAAAATTTAGGCCAAATCCAATTAAATAGTAGATTTTCATCCAGGATGGACAGACATTTTGGGTCGGGGTAGAGGGTTTTATTATTTTTATCTTTTTATACATGTGTTTTAAATAAGTACCTTTTGTATATATTGCAGGGGTTCAAAATTCCCTGGGTCCGAGGTCTTGGACCTATTGATTTTACCTTGGGACCATTGATATTTAAATTTACCTGCAATTTTTACCAGAATAATTCTACTTTTTCAATATAATTACATAACTGCACATGGATCTTTCAATTTTGATATTGGACTTACAAAACTTTATGTTGGACCTGCCAAAAATAAAGGCAAAAGGTCCTGGACCTTCCATTACAAAACATAATTTTGAACCCCTGTATTGCCACTTATAACCACACAACATTGAGCACCGCCACTAACTGTTGAGTGTCTGAGCACTTTATTTGCCCCGTACTATGGCCCTTATTCTTTCAGACCACTGATGATGCAAAAATTTTAATCATAACACAGGGATTTACGGGACACAGAAATTCTGCATATATGACGCGAATAAATCTTCCAGGACTCTTAAAACATTTTAATGTGCACGTGCGTCACTATGGACGCAGCATTCTATTCAATTTTAAGTACATTTTTTCCGTTTGTTATAATCTTTGAAATACCGATACTATTAACATATATGAAGCTACTCAATTGCAACCTTGCACTTCCAGTTTTTAGAGGAGCGCTTGAATCTCTTATTGGAAATGCCACAGACTCGACATATTACTCCCGAACAGAGTTTAAATAAGCCCAGGATTGAAAACGAAAATAAAATGACTTGGGGTGGCACATTTTTGACGGGGCGAACAAGGATGAGAATCTACAAATTAAGTTGTATTGGCCTTATAAAGTTATATTAAATTAGGGACAATGTTGATTCTTTTTGGTGTGTTTTATTAAATAAAAAGAGGATTCATGAATAAACTACTTGTATTTGACTTTGAAGTTAGGTGGCTATGTTATCGAGTGGCATTATAATGAGGTGGCTATGTTATTAAATAGCATTATAATGATGAGGTTTTGTTGTGGCAATAAGTTAGGTGGCTATATTATAGAGTGGCATTATAATGCAGTTTTACTGTAGCAGTAAGTAAGGTGGCTATGTTATTGAGTGGCATTTGTAATGATGTTTTACTGTGACAATAAGTTACCTGGCAATGTTATTGAAGAGCATTAAAATGAGGTTTTACTGTGGCAATAATTTAGGTGGCAAAGTTAGCCAGTGGCATTATAATGAGGTTTTACGGTGGCAATAATTTAGGTGGCAAAGTTAGCCAGTGGCATTATAATGAGGTTTTACGGTGGCTATAAGTGAGGTGGCAAAGTTATGGAGGGGCATTATCATGAGGTTTTATGGTGGCAATAAGTTAGGTGGCAAAGTTAGCCAGTGGCATTAAAATCAGGTTTAACGGTGGCAATAATTTAGGTGGCAAAGTTAGCCAGTGGCATTATAATGAGGTTTTACGGTGGCTATAAGTGAGGTGGCAAAGTTATCTAGTGGCATTAAAATGATGATTTACTGTGGCAATAATTTAGGTGGCAAAGTTAGCCAGTGGCATTATAATGAGGTTTTACTGTGGCAATAAGTAAGGTGACAAAGTTAGCCAGTGGCATTATAATGAGGTTTTAGGGTGGCAGTAAGTTAGATGGCATAGTTAAAAGGGGCATTATAATATTATTAAATCTATATTACATTAGTCAGTTTGTCCATCCATCTGTCCATCTCTCCATCTGTCCATCTCTCCATCTGCCCATCTGTCCATCTCTCCATCTGTCAATCTCTCCATCTGGCCAATTTTCCATCTGCCCATCTGTCCATCTATCCATCTGTCCATCTGCCCATCTCTCCATCTGTCCATCTCTCCATCTCTTCATCTGTCCATCTCTCCATCTCTCCATCTGTCCATCTCTCCATCTGTCCATCTCTTTATCTGTCCATCTCTCCATCTGCCCATCTGTCCATCTCTCCATCTGTCTATCTGCCCATCTCTCCATATGCCCATCAGTCCATCTGTTCATCTGTCCATCTCTCTATCTGTCCATCTGCCCATCTCTCCATCTCTCCATATGCCCATCTACCCAAGTTAGATGGCATAGTTAAAAGGGGCATTATAATATTATTAAATCTATATTACATTAGTCAGTTTGTCCATCCATCTGTCCATCTCTCCATCTGTCCATCTCTCCATCTGCCCATCTCTCCATCTGTCAATCTCTCCATCTGGCCAATTTTCCATCTGCCCATCTGTCCATCTATCCATCTGTCCATCTGCCCATCTCTCCATCTGTCCATCTGTCCATCTCTCCATCTGCCCATCTCTCCATCTGTCCATCTATCCATCTCTCCATCTGTCCATCTCTCCATCTGCCCATCTGTCCATCTGTCCACATTGCCGTGAACACCCTATAAAGGTTGAAATGCTGTCAATTCACTAAAATCTGGTAATGCTTTGATATAAGTGAAATATTTTTGACTGAAGCACTATTCAACCTCAGGCGTCTTGACTAACTTTTTTTGGGTGGGTGCTAAAAACTGCTCAGGCCTTTAAATCGTAGGTGCTGAATTACTAGAACATGCACCATAACTACTATAGCAGTGAAATAACTGGCATTTTACCGAGAGCCTGTGTGATGATGATTGCTATTCAAATGCCTGTTTCAAATTAGTCTGTTAATCAAATATAAAGAGATTACATGGACCAATATTAACACCAATGACTCTCTGCAATGTTAACACCAATGACTCTCTGCAATGTTAACACCAATGACTCTCTGCAATGTTAACACCAATGACTCTCTGCAATGTTAACACCATTGACTCTCTGCAATGTTAACACCAATGACTCTCGTATTAAATCAAAGTTTTTGTTTTCACTCTAAAGAATGACTACTGGTAATTGCTAAATTTATCACCTGGGGTCGCCTTCTAGGTCACAGTTTCCAAAATTTAGGTCAAAAATTTGAAACCCTCCTTTCTATTAAATCTGAAGAAAGAACAACTGGGACAATTCTTCAAAATTAATAAACAACTATGGTACCTCAATTGACGGATCACCAGCCACATCTACAATGTTCCAACAAAGGCCCGGCACGCTTGAGTTACACACAAAAAGAATGAAAAACTTGTGCTATATTGCACCATTAAATGATGTCACTGACACTAGTACATGTACGTCATTAGTTGGCCTGACATTGCTTTGGTACCATGATGGCGGCGAGTATCAGAACATTGAGGGTGTGGCCGGCGATTCGTTAATTGGTTGAGTGTTTATTGGGTATGTGGGAGGTCATGGGTTCCATTCAACTCCAGCCAGGTCTGACCAAGACTTGAAAATAGGTAATGACTGTTCTTTCGACAAGCACTCGGAGTTTAGAATTAAAAGTCGCAGGATCTTTCTGAAGACACCTTGAAAACCAATGTCTCACCTTATATGGCAGGTGTTTTCATATTTTATTTACTGCCAATTTCCTTGAAAATTTGACGCTGAATTCCATGAAAATTTAATACTGATTTCCATGAAAATTTAATGCAGATCACATGAAAAATTAATGCCGATTTCTATGTACATGTTTTCATTTTTATTTTCAAATAAATTTTAATATACTGTTGTTGTAACTTTACCTGTTATTTACTTTATTCTGGGGACGATTTCCATGAAAGCTTAATGCCGATTTCCATGAAAGTTGACGGCAGATTTCCATGAAAATTGACTGCCGATTTCCATGAAAGTTGACGGCAGATTTCCATGAAAATTGACTGCTGATTTCCATGAAAGTTGACGGCAGATTTCCATGAAAGTTGACGGCAGATTTCCATGAAAAATTACTGCCAATTTCCATGAAAGTTGACTGTCAATTTCCATGAAAATTTACTGCCGATTTCCATGAAAGTTGACTGCCGCTTTCCATGAAAATTTACTGCCAATTTCCATGAAAGTTGACTGCCGCTTTCCATGAAAATTTACTGCCGATTTCCATGAAAGTTTACAGCAGATTTCCATGAAAATTTACTGCCGATTTCCATGAAAGTTGACTGCCGCTTTCCATGAAAATTTGACGCTAAATTTCATGAAAACTTAATGCTGATTTCCATAAAAAATTTATGCAGATTACATGAAAATTTAATGCTGATTTCTATGTACATGTTTGTTTACTACTGATTTCCATGACAATTTAATGCCTATTTACATGAAAGTTGACTGCAGATTTTCATAAAATTTGACTGCTGATTTTCATGAAAGTTGACTGCCAATTTCCTTTAAAGTTGACTGACTATTTCCATGAAAATTTACTGGCAATTTCCATGAAAATTAACACAGATTTCCATGTACATCTATGTTTACTGCCAATTTCCATGAAAATTTGACGACGATATACATGAAAATTTAATGCTGATTTCCATGAAAATTTACTTCTAACGTTTGATGCTCTCAAAACCAACAACCGGAATTTTTTTTTTTTTGCTAGTTTACATAATTCATTGTCAGATATTCAATAGACAAATTGATACCAGAAGAAGATCAATGTGATTCTGTTTCACGATTCATAAAATATATTCATGCGTGAAAAGAACAAAGGTTGTATGTTATAGAATTTTTATCTTCACTGTTAAGTAAACAGGGAATTGAAGGAAAGCAGAACCCTATCCCACGATCCATCAACATGGTTTTCGTTTGATCTCGGTTTCTTTTTTTCAAATTTTATGTCAAGATCAATTAAATATATTTACACAATGCAATGTTTGCTCGCCATTATGAGGATATAAATCATCTTGTGAATGAGGAAAAAATGTTTGGTACAAGGTTATCAGGTGACATAACGAGCCCGATCCATCTATCGCTAACGAACTCGAGCCACAATCCATGTGTCTCTTAATGATTTTCAGGTTTCATCTGTGACAGGTGCTTGATGTTTTATATATTAAATTATATACAGAAATTTATCTGAGGCCAAGGAAAATGTTTTTCCATAAACACTCTTAGAGAAATTTGGGCTTGTAGGTAGGCATTTAAAAAAAAAAACTGTTACATTGACCAAGGATGTCAACTTAAACAGTTTTATTATAAAAAACTTTAGGAAAGGCATAAAAGTTTAGGGTCAGTCTGGTTAACAGAAACACAACTATTTATTTTTTGGCCTAAAAGCTTGATGTACATGTTGTTAAAATCATAGTTATAATTATTAAATACATGGAAACGTGTCTTCATGGTGAATCTGAATGTATACTTAAGCAGAAATGGGCGGACATGGCTGAGTGGTACTGTCACTGGCTTTCGAAGTGGAGGGTTGTGAGTTCAAACCACACTCAGGACATGAAAATTTTCTGAGATGATTTTCATCTCCTGACCATACTAGAGCAGCATATTACCTAAGAGTACTGCAAATTTAAGATAAAAAATTCTCACACTTCTTATTAAGCTGGTGATATTTTGATATAAGTAAACTATTCTTGACTGGTGCATAAAACCCCATTCTATCGATCAATTAATTTTAACTGCTGTCATACTTTTTCAGGGCTGACAGTTGGGCCTAAAATAGGAGCCATGGCGACTGAAATTTTGATTTTGCTGCCATTTTGTGATGAAAGTTGCCAATTTAGCTACCAAAATTTCTGTCATCAGTCTCACTTTGAATGTTTCTGGTTTAAAAATATTGGATTTCTATACAAACAGAAAGATGAAATTTAACTATGAGGATCCAAAAAAAAAAAATTAGCCACAAACTGCGGGTTTTTAATAAAAACAATAAACAGCAGTTTTACATAGTAGAAATAAATAACAATCGGATAGATTTAAAAAAAGTAACTTTGAGCCCTTTTTTAAAAATCTAGGTAAATTTAAATTCATTTTACAGTCAAATGGTTTACTGAAATTAAATAAAAAATCCAAAAAAAAAAAAAAAAAAAAAAGAAAAAGAAAAAAAAAAGACCAAAAACATCCACACACCCCAAAAAAATCTGGGGAAAAACAAAACAAAAAAAACCAAGTTAGACAAACTATTTTACAAATTAACGACAAACGGTAATAAACTGACACAATATGGCCGTTAAATCGTCGCCAATGTTAATTATCGTGTTATCAAGCTGATTGTTTTTAACACTTAGCTTTAAGCGTCTAAGCTCTCATTTCCCGACAGAAGTGACAGGTTTACGGTGCAGTCAATCAGAGCTTTGCTTTTCTCTGTATTGTGTAAAATGTCTAGAGATTTCGAATCAGGTTTAAGTAGTGAGTTTATTGCCACAGAAGAATTGAGAACAATTGAATGAATTCTTTTTAGAAATGCAAGTCGGCCATCGATATATTGTACATACATAGAAGAAACATTTGCAAGTGGCTGTTGTACTGCGAATATATCTTTCTTACAACAATTTCTTATTTCTTTTGGTACACATTGGCTGCTGTCAGAACCCTAAAAACGTCTTACCGTGTAATAGTTTAGAAGATCATAATCCTGAAAGTGTCCGACAGCTAACGTTTCTTCTTATAAAGTAAGTTAAGGCTTTTAAATGAGTTGGTTTTTTTGTTGTTTCTATATGCAAGTTGTTGTTGCTGTTTTTATACCTTCCCCCCCCCCCCCCCCCCTCGATATTAAGAAATAAAATGTCTTTTGGAAGAGACATTCAAAACTAATACAGGCATAGCACATCTACACATTGCACTAAGCGTATTACAAAGGTAAAAAACTTCTGTCTCCTCACCTATAGCTGGTGATGTCTTGATATAAGTGAAATATTCTTGACTAGATGTAAAACCCCAATCAATCAATCAATCAATCAATCAATCAATCAATCAATCAATCAATCAATCAATCTCTCTCTCTCTCTCTCTCTTCTCTCTCTGTCTTCTCTCTCTCTTCCTCTCTCTCTGTTTTCTCTCTCTCTCTTAAAGGTGCAAATTGAAATTCAGTAACATTTGAAGATTATATCATTACCCTTGCTGTTTTTTCTCAATACAGTCCAACCTGCCTTAAAGACTACCTTTATATAACGGCCACTTACTTATAAAGGCCAGTAGAATTGAATCCCAATTGTTCTTTATTCATATTATTTGAACCTGTATATAAAGTCCACCTGCCCATAAAGGCCATTTTTACTGGTTCCTTTGGGTGGCCTCTATAGACAGGTTTGACTGTACATTATTTGAAGATGTCGTTTGAGTTAAAACCATGTTGTAGTGTTGACATTAATCTATTAGGCTAATTACACTTTTCTCTCTTTTTTTCTCTCTCCTTGGCACCAAGACACGGGACCTCTGTTTTGAGTCTCATCTGAAAGACTACCTGGTAACGAGGTTTTTAAAGCTCTAAATATAGGCAGGAGTAAGAAATCATCTCAGAAAATTTCCAAGTTCCGAGAGATTTGAAACCCACAACCTTGACTTCAAAAGAACACAGCCATGTCTGCCTATCAAATAATAATTGTGATCTGTCAATTGTTGAATGGGGTTTTACATCTCAGTCAAGGATATTTTACTTATATCAAGACATCACCAGCTATCAATGAAGTGGAAGACTTGAACCTGCCATGCCTGCCATGAGATGGGGCAGCAGTTTTTAAGGTCTCTTCTGATGGATCCTGTAACTTTCGTATCTAAATGCTAAGTGCTTGATGAAGGAACAGTCACTACCAATTTTTAAGTCTTGGTCAGACCCGGCCAGGGTTCAAATTCACAACTTCCTACATACAAAGTGTGCACTTTACCAACTGAGCTATTGCAGTGGTATATATACAATAGAATGAAATGTACCTTTACTTAAATATAATTAGGGGATAACTGTCTTGTAATTTCGATTTGCAGACGTATATCATTGGTTATACTGTCGCAAATTAGTTTTATTGGCGACGCGTCAGCGGAGCCAATAACACGTTATTTGCGATAGTATAACCACCGATATACATCTGCCAATTGAAAATTACAAGACGGTTATCCCTATTCTAATTCAAAACATACTTTAAAGATATGGTAAGCATTTTCTGAAACGATACTATAAATAACTTGGGGATTTTCCAAATCCATTTGAACTGGTTGAGACAGATCACACGAACCATTTCCCGCATTAATTGGATTTCTCTGACTTTTAAATCTGATTCTATAAAAAAGTAAATTGCCTTCCGGATGAGACACGATCACTTATAGACACTATATTGATGACGTCATAATCATTTTACGCAAGAACGTCAACAAACTTTGATGACGTCATTTTCCAAAGACATGGATGGTGGCATGATCTGATGCAAATATTTGTTTACAAATCGAGTTTTGGCTTGTGAGTAAAAGAATCCTACACCACTAAGAGTGTAATATTTTCAATGACAGGAAAATATTCATCCTAGATTGATATATCTCTATCATAACCTGTGTAAGTTTCCATTAATCCACCAAGATCGTTCGGTACCGAATGTGCAGGTGCAAGTACCCGAAAAATTTGAAGCAGTATATTGTGGTTTTACTGTGGGAATTTGCGACAGTATATCGGTGGTTATACTGTCGGAAATTTTTGCCGTCAGCCAATGAAAACGAGCGTTACATACAGAATGAATTAGAATATCTGTTTTAAGAATCTGCCTCGTTAAAGCGATAATTGCTAACATGTTGCTCAATGTCGGACAAACCTACCGAGGATTCCACTCAATCATGACAACAGGTCTTCTACAAGTACAAAATCTATGATATGATTTTTCAGTATTTTCCCATGGAACTGTGGGAATTGTTAATGGCAAGAATTTCAAAATTTGATTTGAATTTTCCTTGTTTTCCCATGGAACTATGGGAATTTTTAATGGCAAGAATTTCAAAATTTGATTTGATTTTTCCGTGTTTTCCCATGGAACTATGGGAATATTTTATGGCAAGAATTTCAAAATTTGATTTGAATTTTCTGTGTTTTCCCATGGAACTATGGGAATATTTAATGGCGAGAATTTCAAAATCTGATTTGATTTTTCCCTGTTTTCCCATGGAACTATGGGAATATTTAATGGCAAGAATTTCTAAATCTGATATGATTTTTCTGTGTTTTCCCATGGAACTATAGGTATATTAAATGGTGAGGATAAATTCACATGTTGTTTTCTAACTTCCTGCGTTAAAACTAACCCAAAATTATTGTTTGGTAAAACCTTGATTCATCATCACTGTTTGTTCAGGCTTTAAAGATATTTCCAAAAATAAAGCTGATCAACATTCTTAAATCTATAGTTTATTAAAAATAATATAAAATACATGGTTCCAATGCGTCAGGGAAAGGACAGTGAATTTAAAAAAAAAAAAAAATTCAAGGTTAAGAAATTATCAGAAGTTTTTAAAACAAATGTCAGTAAATTATATCTGACTGTCTCTATTTAAATAAAAGAATCTTGACTGAGGCATAAAACACCATTACTCCCCTCCACCATCCCAGAACTGACTGTTCCAATTTAAATAAAAGAATCTTGAATGCAGCATTAAACTCAATTACTCCATTCCACCATCTCAGAGCTGACTGTCTCAATTTAAATAAAAGAATCTTGACTGCAGCATAAAACTCAATTACTCCACTCCACCATCTCAGAGCTGACTGTCTCAATTTAAATAAAAGAATCTTGACTGCAGCATAAAACACCATTACTCCACTCCACCATCCCAGAGCTGACTGTCTCAATTTAAATAAAAGAATCTTGACTGAGACATAAAACTCAATTACTCCACTCCACCATCCCAGAACTGACTGTCTCAATTTAAATAGAAAAATCTTGACTGAGACATAAAACACCATTACTCCACTCCACCATCCCAGAGCTGACTGTCTCAATTTAAATAGAAAAATCTTGACTGAGACATAAAACACCATTACTCCACTCCACCATCCCAGAGCTGACTGTCTTGATTTGAATGAAAGAATCTTGACTGAGGCACAAACTCAATTACTCCACTCCACCATCCCAGAGCTGACTGTCTTGATTAAAATGAAAGAATCTTAACTGAGGCATAAACTCAATTACTCCACTCCACCATCCCAGAGCTGACTGTCTTGATTTGAATGAAAGAATCTTGACTGAGACATAAAACACCATTACTCCACTCCACCATCCCAGAGCTGACTGTCTTGATTTGAATGAAAGAATCTTAACTGAGGCATAAACTCAATTACTCCACTCCACAATATTAGAGCTGACTGTGTTGATTAAAATGAAAAAATCTTGACTGAGGCATAAACTCAATTACCCCATACCACCATCCCAGAGCTGACTGTCTCAATTTAAATAGAAAAATCTTGACTGAGGCATAAAAGTCAATTACTCCACTCCACCATATTAGAGCTGACTGTGTTGATTAAAATTAAAAAATCTTGACTGAGGCATAAAACACCATTACTCCACTCCACCATCCCAGAGCTGACTGTCTTGATTTGAATGAAAAAATCTTGACTGAGGCATAAACTCAATTACTCCACTCTACCATCCCAGAGCTGACTGTCTTGATTTGAATGAAAAAATCTTGACTGAGGCATAAACTCAATTACCCCATACCACCATCCCAGAGCTGACTGTCTCAATTTAAATAGAAAAATCTTGACTGAGGCATAAAAGTCAATTACTCCACTCCACCATCCCAGAGCTGTCTGTCTTGATTTGAATGAAAGAATCTTTACTGAGGCATAAAAGTCAATTACTCCACTCCACCATCTCAGAGCTGACTGTCTCAATTTAAATAAAAAATCTTGACTGAGGCATAAAACACCATTACTCTGCTCCACCAACCCAGAACTGACTGTCTTGATTTGAATGAAAGAATCTTGACTGAGGCATAAAACACCATTACTCCACTCCACCATCCCAGAGCTGACTGTCTTGATTTAAATGAAAAAATCTTGACTGAGCCATTAAACACCATTACTCCGCTTCAAAATTCTAAAACTGACTGTCTCAATATAAAGAAAAGAATCTTGACTAAGGCATAAAATCCACTCCAATAAGATAAACCTCATATATATATATATATATATATATATATATATATATATATAGGCAAACAACATTGACCTGTCTGTTTGACCTTTGATTTTAATATTCATTAAGGACGGGTAAATTTCAGTTATAGGGATCAGGCATGTATATTTCATCTATACAATGTGAACATTCATCAAGGCAATGCATATACATGTATATATTAAATACGAATCCTAACGCTACCTATATATAGAATGGACTCTCCTATATGAATATTAACCACTGCGATAGCTCAGTAGGTAGAGTGCTCGCTCCGTAAGTGGGAGGTCGTGGGTTTGAATCCCGGCCGGGTCTGACCCAAGACTTGAAAATGGGTAGTGACTGTTCTTTCGCCAAGCACTCAGCATTACGAAATGAAAGTCATGGTTCTTTCGGATGGGAACTTAAAATAAACGAGGTCCCGTGTCACGGTGGGCTTGGCACGCTAAAGAACCCTGCTGTATAATGCCATAAGCACAACGCACAGGCAAAATTTCTGCACTTTTGCCTATAGCTGGCGATGTCTCGATATAAGTGAAATATTCTTGACTGGGACGTTAAACACCATTACTCATTCACTCATTCCTATATGAATATTCCTAATGAAAGGTCAAACAGACAGGTCAATGTTGTTTACCTATACAGTAAAATAAGAATCAATATAAGGTTGTTTACTGAATTTCAAAGGTTTGCGTGAGATTTCTGTTTTATGATCATGTTTGCAGTTTTAATGATGAAAATGATCATATTACAAATAAAAAAACATTTAAAATACAAATATTCCTCTTTCGGTTAATTTCAGAAGAGAAAAATATATTCTTAGTATTGCAGATAGCCATCAATGTATAGTTCCTGTTTGAAAATATTTTGAATATTGTAAATCATCACATTGCATGCAAATAAATCATTTTGAAAAACTTTTATTTATATTATTTTTTCCTCTAAAAACCCCCATTAAAAAAAAAAAGACCCAAAAAACTGCAAAAGTTTAGATAGGCTAGTTTCTGTTTGATAATGTATGAATTATTAAAATCATCACATTGGAAATGAATCACTTTGAAAACTTATTTTACAATTTTTTTAAATAAAAAAAAAATTGTATTTCAGATCCATTGTCAGTTCCTGTGTGATTTTATTTCAGTGGTGAAAATAATCACATTCCAATTGGAAATGAAAAACTTGTTTAGAAATTTTTTTTCAAAAAATAAATAAAATAAAAAAATCAAATCAAATAGAAATAAATAATTACAAATAATAAAAAAAATTCTATATTTCATATAGGCATCATTGTCAGTTCAACTTTGATATTATTTAAAATTAATCACTTTGAAAATCTTTAAAAAAAATAAATATATACATGTATATATATATATAAAAATATATATATATATATATATATATATATATATATATATATATAAAAGTAGATAAAAAAATAATAAAATAAAAAAATAAAATAAGATTAAAAAGAAAAACTAAAAAAATTGAAACAATCATCACATTGGAAATAAATCACTGAAAAAAAATTAAATAAATAAAAAAAAACAACTGTGTATTCCAGATAGTCATCAGTTCAGTTCCTGTTATTAAAACGAGTGATATGTTTTCAATAGTCGAAGTCCGTGTGTAGATCTATTAAACTTTTAAATTATTGAATTTCTGTGTTTTAGGAAATAATCAGGTCTGTTTGAACTGGGTGGTTTTATTTGCCTAATTTTGCTAACTACGACAACTTTATTATTTATGAATTGTTTTCTTGGTAAAAAAAAGGGGGAGGTAAATTAAGATAATCATTAAACTAATGCCCCCAACCACACATTCACAGATCACCTCACCAGATTAGCTACGGATACGATCCAGCATCATTCATGGTAATCTGCAGGGATTTTTCTGGGTATCCACAGGGTCCGGTAAAGGGACCCATTCCCAATGCAAAAAAAACATACATTTTTCCCAATTCTGTAGTAAAAAATTCCCAATTAGCTATGTTTATCAATTTTTTGAGAAAAAAATTTTCACAAGATCATCAACATAATATTCGGAGGATATCTCGTTCTGATAACAATTTCAATCTATATTAATCCACATTTTGCTGGATGATTTATATAGAGACAAAAGAGACAGCGCTATTTTGCTGTGAACACCGATATAACTTGTTCAATTACCAGTGTTCTAGTGGTCTAGAATTTCTAATATGTTGTGATTTTTCCCAAAATTACATTTTTGTTGAGCATTTTCCCAATTTCATCCCAAGGTCCTTTTCCCAAAAAGGTCAGAAAAATCCTTGAATCTGTAATCTGTAGTGGTCTGTAGCTTTCCGTATAGTAGCTGTAGTCATAAGTAGTCATTCAAAGAAGTATTTCTATATCCACGACAATTTTTGAACATGTTCAAAATTTGACGATGGATCAAACAACCGTAGGCTATCCCTACTAAACGGTATTAGAACGTACTGATCCGTTCTAGTCCCCATTAAAACCGTATTAACCCGTGTTTATCAGTAAGCCCGAACTCATCAAGGATTTTAACAGTTAGTTATGGTTAACTAAGTGCAAGTGCGTTTGTATCGGATCTCTGCTGGACTACGGAAATTGGCTTTCCGGGGTCAACCATAAAATTTATTCCGTAGTGGTACCGGCGAGGTGATCCGTGAATGTGTGACTGGGGCATAAGGTAGAATGGATTTAGAAAAGTTATGGAGTATTACGACCTGTCAAGATTTTTCACTTATATCACTGTCAGTTCTTGGATGGTGGGGGGAACCAGAGTGCCTGTAGAAAACCACCAACCTTTTACAAGTGAACCGACATACTTTACAGATTAGGATCTAACCCCAGTAGGATTCAAACCTAGATGGCTAAAGAATGTGTGGTTTAATTGTAAGCGCACGCTTTAGATGACTCGGGTCAGCGAGGCCCCTTAGGGAAAATGGATAGGATTGTTTGTTTTTGTAGCTCCTGAACTTATGACATACTAGTAGTATTGCTACTGAAACTACATGCATTTCAATGAAATTGCCCAATTTTACCGTGGATAAATAATGATTGGTTGGTTGTTTGGTTGGTTGAATGTTGCTTAACGTCGCATCAGCAATTTTTCAGCTATTCGCGACAGGAACTATTTTATTAATCTCTATGGATTAATCTATAGCCAATTTTAGTGTATGCGTGTAGAGTACAAATGTGTTAATGTATGGTTTGCCTTGTACTAGCGCCCACTCGGCGCGACTTTAACGTGCTAGCTCACAGTCAGTGCACTGCAGATAAGCATACTACTCCCCCAGTCCATTATACTGATAAAAGGTGAACCAGTAAAGGCCAACGACAAGGAAAATTCACTTTCCCACATATCTATGTTTCCATTCCTGGTAACCAAAATCGCCATTGGCTACTAATTTCTGAGGAATTCTTTCAAAAAGTAACCTATTTTAGCAAATTTGAGGAAAAATACTTTAAAAAGGACTATATTTTCACAAATTTTGGAAATTTGGCTACTAATTATTTTAAATTTATGGAAACCTAGCATATGGTCTGAGTGGGGCATGAACACAATGGTAAAAGACCCTGGATTTGAAGACTGTTGTCTTATCCATTAGGCCACCATGGCCTCTGATAAGTAATGAATTTTCAGACTGAAATTTAAGTCAAATTTTACAGAATAAAGGGGTGGGGTGGTGGTGGGAGGTTTACAAATGTCACATATAAATCGTAGACTTATTTATCACCTTTATTTCTGACCTGATTAAGTGAGGACTGTCAAACGGAATTTTAGTTGTCTCATAATTAACACATTAACGGAAATGTCACAAGACAGAATCTTCCGATTAACGGAAGATGTTAAAAGTCCAGTTGTAATGGGCTGTTAATTGCTTCGTCTGCAAATCAACTTTTGAAATTTCCTGATTTTACTAATTTTTTGTGATTTCAAACTTTGGTCATGTTTGTCTTAAGGCAAATATTATTACCATTTAGTTTTTTATACCCATAAAATCATACACATGCAACTTCATACATTGATTGATTAGAATTGTCATCTATGGCTAATAACATTTAAATTGAGACAGGAGAGAGAGAGAGAGAGAGAGAGAGAGAGAGATTTCTTTATGAAGTGTAAATGGGACAGAAGATCGGCCCCAAAAATGACACGGAGAGACCCTGCATCAGGTGGGTGAAATTTATGTTTATTGCTAACAGAATAATTGCCCCAAAACGACCCTACGAAAGCCCTGGATGGTCAGTGAAATGACATATTGTTGTTTATTGGAAATGATGTTTAAATTTAGACAGGAGAGAGAGAGAGAGAGAGAGCTAGAGCTTTCTTTTGAAGTGTGAATGGGGGCAGAATATGGGCCCCAAAAACGACCCTGTGAGAGCCCTGCATGGTCAGTGAAATTACATATTGCCATCTATTGGTAATAATGTTTAAATTTAGACAGGAGAGAGAGAGAGAGCTTTCTTTTGAAATGTTAATGGGATGCAGAATATGGGCCCCAAAAACGACCCTGCAAGAGCCCTGCATGGTCAGTGAAATTACATATTGTCTTCTATTGGTAATAAGGTTTAAATTTAGACAGGAGAGAGAGAGAGAGAGAGAGAGAGCTTTCTTTTGAAATGTTAATGGGATGCAGAATATGGGCCCCAAAACGACCCTGCAAGAGCCCTGCATGGTCAGTGAAATTACATATTGTCTTCTATTGGTAATAAGGTTTAAATTTAGACAGGAGAGAGAGAGAGAGAGAGAGAGAGCTTTCTTTTGAAATGTTAATGGGATGCAGAATATGGGCCCCAAAAACGACCCTGCAAGAGCCCTGCATGGTCAGTGAAATTACATATTGTCTTCTATTGGTAATAAGGTTTAAATTTAGACAGGAGAGAGAGAGAGAGAGAGAGAGAGAGCTTTCTTTTGAAATGTTAATGGGATGCAGAATATGGGCCCCAAAAACGACCCTGCAAGAGCCCTGCATGGTCAGTGAAATTACATATTGTCTTCTATTGGTAATAAGGTTTAAATTTAGACAGGAGAGAGAGAGAGAGAGAGAGAGAGCTTTCTTTTGAAATGTTAATGGGATGAAGAATATGGGCCCCAAAAACGACCCTGCAAGAGCCCTGCATGGTCAGTGAAATTACATATTGTCTTCTATTGGTAATAAGGTTTAAATTTAGACAGGAGAGAGAGAGAGAGAGAGAGCTTTCTTTTGAAATGTTAATGGGATGCAGAATATGGGCCCCAAAAACGACCCTGCAAGAGCCCTGCATGGTCAGTGAAATTACATATTGTCGTCTATTGGTAATAATGTTTAAATTTAGACAGGAGAGAGAGAGAGAGGAGAGAGAGAGCTTTCTTTTGAAATGTTAATGGGATGCAGAATATGGGCCCCAAAAACGACCCTGCAAGAGCCCTGCATGGTCAGTGAAATTACATATTGTCGTCTATTGGTAATAAGGTTTAAATTTAGACAGGATAATTTAACAGTACCATAACGTTAATTACAGACTTACAAAAAATTACGGAGTTACCGAATAATTACCGAGTTACGGAATAATCGGAGTCATAATGTATATAAAAAGTCACCCTAATTACAGTATAGTTACAGATAAATGATACAAGATTGCCACGGGAAAAGATGCAGATTTCATGCTATAGCACAATAAAATGCTAAAAAAGATCTTAATTTACACAAACAAGTGTTAATTATATAAGTAATGAAAGTAAAGATTCTGTAGTAAATGGCTAGAGTTCTAATACACGGTGATTATCGGGGGAAAAAATAATGGCGGAAATTGGCCGTAGTCTTTATGATATAATTGTAACCAGGAATGGCCGGACGCCTAATGGGTTCTGTACATTAAAATCCCGTAACCATACGATTCTAAGTCTTGTAATAAATTTAAACAGACAGAGAGACTCATTTTATATTTTGTTGGTCATGTAAATGTTTGAACAAAAGTCCGTAAAACATGAAATACAAGAACATAAAAGGATGGTGATCATATGCCATAAAGTGCCTAAGTACAGAAATCGAAAGACAGTGTCATAAAAAAGATTCACACAAAAGTTTTTTTTTTTTTTTTTGTCATGTGAATGTTTTAACAAGAGTCTGTCGGACATAAAATAAAAGAACATTAGTCAAACCTGCCCTAAAGGCCACCTCTATATAAGGGTCACCTGCTTATAAAGGCCAGTAGAATTGTATCCTAATTGTTCTTTATTTATATTATTTAAACCTGTGTATAAAGGCCACCTGCCTATAAAGGCCATTTTACTAGTTCCCTTGGATGGCCTTTTTAGACAGGTTTGACTGTATAAAGGAAACAAACGGTGGATTGATTTTAAAGTACCGAATATCAAGAGACAGTAGGTCCAATATCTCTCTTGTTCATTTTTGGGACTAATACATGCACTCTGACCCATTCACAATTCAGAATCCGATGTTTTTTTCCAATCACTTAGTCAAGTCTTACAATTCAAGATATTTTAGCTTAAAAATCAGTATATTTGGTGGGGCTGTCATTGATTTAAGAAATAAGGTAACTTTCCAATATCTGTATAAAAAACTTGCAAAGTATAATTGGCTGTCTCAAATTGCATGAAATGCGAGTTGAGGACTTGAGTTTAGACAGGGGAGGACTTAAATTTTGACAGGTGAGGACTTGAGTTTTGACAGGGGAGGACTTAAATTTTGACAGGTGAGGACTTGAGTTATGACGGGAGGAATTGAGTTTGACAGGGGAGGACTTGAGTTTGACAGGTGAGGACTTGAGTTTGACAGGCAAGGACTTGAGTTTGTCAGGGGAGGACTTAAATTTTGACAGGTGAGGACTTGAGTTTTGACAGGGATAACTTGAGTTTTGATAAGCGAGGACTTGAGTTTGACAGACGAGGACTTGAGTTTTGATGGGGAGGACTTAAGTTTGACAGGAATAACTTGAGTTTGACAGGCGAGGAGTTGAGTTTTGATGGGGAGGACTTAAGTTTGACAGGAATAACTTGAGTTTTTCAGGTGATGACTTGGGTTTTGATGGGGAGGACTTAAGTTTGACAGGAATAACTTGAGTTTGACAGCTGACGACTTGAGTTTTGATGGGGAGGACTTAAGTTTGACAGGAATAACTTGAGTTTGACAGCTGAGGACTTGAGTTTTGATGGGGAGGACTTAAGTTTGACAGGAATAACTTGAGTTTGACAGCCGAGGACTTGAGTTTTGATGGGGAGGACTAAATTAAGTTTGACAGGAATAACTTGAGTTTGACAGACGAGGACTTGAGTTTTGATGGGGAGGACTTAAGTTTGACAGGAATAACTTGAGTTTTGACAGCCGAGGACTTGAGTTTTGATGGGGAGGACTTAAGTTTGACAGGAATAACTTGAGTTTGACAGCCGAGGACTTGAGTTTTGATGGGAGGACTTAAGTTTGACAGGAATAACTTGAGTTTGACAGACGAGGACTTGAGTTTTGATGGGGAGGACTTAAGTTTGACAGGAATAACTTGAGTTTTGACAGCCGAGGACTTGAGTTTTGATGGGGAGGACTTAAGTTTGACAGGAATAACTTGAGTTTTGACAGGGGAGGATTTGAATTTTGATAGAGGAGAACTTAAATTTTGACAAGTGATGACTTAGGTTTTGACAGGGGAGGATTTGAATTTTGACAGGTGAGGACTATAGTTTCCAGAAGGGAGGACTTAAATTTTGACAGGCGAGGATTGAGTTTTGATGGAGAGGACTTGAATTTGACAGAAGAGGACTTGAGTTTTGACAGGCAGGACTTTAATTTTGACAGGGGATAACTTTTGAGGACTTTGCAGAAGGGAGGACTTGAAATTTTGCATGGGAGTTTTTTAGCTTGAGACATGTGTGGATTTTGACAGGGGAGGACTTTAGTTTTCAGGTGAGGACTTGAATGTTGACAGGCAAGGACTTGAATTTTGACAGAAGATACTTTCAAGCTTGAGACATATGCAGCATGGGAATTCATGTAAATATTTTTGATTTGTTTTCTACCAGAATGTGTCAATCTTTATCAAGTGCACCAGTGCTGGTGCACTTGTGGACAATGTCAAAGATAAAAGATAGATCCCTGTTTATTATACTGCAAAACCATCAGTTGGTAAAGTGTTCGCACCGTAAGTGGGAGGTCATAAGTTCAAGCCCTGACTGGGTCCGACCCAAGACTTGAAAGTGAGTAGTGAATGTTCTTTCCGCAAGCACTTAACATTACGCAATGAAAGTCCATTTCTTTCACATGGGAACTCAAAATAAACAACTTCCTGTGTCATGGTGGGTTTGGCACAATAAATAACCCTGCTTTATAATGTCATCAGCGCAACACACAGGCATAATTTCTGCACTTTTGCCTATAGCTGGTGATGTATTGATATAAATGGAGTTTCCTACACTATCCATAAACTTCTAGCATCTACAAAGATGATAAAAATTCTGACTAAGGTGTAAAACTGTGCTCTTTAAAAGATACTCATAAACATACTGTCAAAAGTCAAAGGTGAAAGGTCACTAAATAAATTGTCAAAGGTCAGAGGTCACAGAGGGCAATTTGTTGTATTATCATTTTGAAAAAGAATAATTGCAGTTTAGATATCGGCTGAAGTGAAAATGTGACAAGAAAACTTAATATGTAAATGATTTCATTACATAAGAAATATAAAATAAAATAAATAAATAAAAATAATAAAAAGATAAATAAATAAAAATTCCAAACTATCAACTTAAGATTTCATAACGTCAAAATTAAAAGAGAAAGAGAAAAATATTCAGAAACTATCAACTTAAGATAATACTGTCAAAAAAAAAACGAAAAAAAAAAAAACAAAAAAAAAACAATTTGGAGACTATCAACTTAATTCAGGATGGATATTTTTTGGATTGTCTGATTGAGATTAGATATCAGGTCGCTGTTGGAGAGATCTTTTATCCCAGGAGGAAGATATAGTGTATATAGCTCGGTCTTAATTACGAAGGACGTAGTACAATCGTATTATTGCCATTCGTGAACAGAATTGATTTTGGCTTCTCTTGCATATAAATTATTTTCCTTACAGTTTGAAGTTTTATAATACAGACTGAAAATGGGTAATATTTTAGGTTGAGAAGAAAAGCTAAATTTTTAGTTGAATTTAAATACAGGGGGCTGTAAAAATCCTCGTTATATTGACCCCTACTAATATTGACACCTCTTTGCTAGTGATGTAAGTAGGAGGTCGTGGGTTTGAACCCTGACTGGGTCTGACCTAAGACTTGAAAGTGGGTAGTGACTGTTCTTTCGCCAAGCACTTGGCATTATGAAATGAAAGTCGCACTTTTTTTTTTAATGGGAACTGAAAATAAATGAGGTCCTATGTCATGGTAAACTTGGCATGATAAAGAACCCTGCTGTATAATGCCATAATGCAAAATTTCTGCACTTTTGCCTATAGCTGGCAACATCTCGATATAAGTGATATATTCTTGACTGAGACGTTAAACACCATTACTCAACTCCATAATGGTGAGATGTGAATGATCCATTATTGATTGTAATCAAATGATTATGACCAGATTTTAAGCGCTGGATCAAATGATGAACAAGAAATTCAGTGAATTAGGATCCCCCTGCCAGCAAGTTCTTATTTTTGTGATTTGCACTTATGTTCAAAGGGCAATAACTTCCAGGAAAATGAGCAAGCCAACTCAGGTTAATGATATTTACATCTGTCAAGTTTGATGCTTTGCATTTGCACATTGTCCAGCAGTGTGTCATGACCTGCAACCAAGGTCATATCAGAAAGGTGAGGTGTAGGGGGGGGGGGGGTATTTGGCTCTCAAGAGACAGTTCTAGTTTTATTTTTGTTCAAAGTATGTATATGTCATGGCATGAAATTCAAAATTACTGATAGATAGATTTAATGGAAATTGATAAATTCCGGTCAAAAATTATCTGAAATTTTATACTTTGTCCATTTTCTATGCATATGTTACATATTCAATTATTTCTGATTATAAGTCACTTGATCAGTTCCATTCGTTGATTATTACAGCCTTCAATTTTGTCTACTAAAATGGCGGCCAAATCGACCTGGAATTGTGTCTGGAGACCTAAAATTTGAAAATTTGTAGTATTGAAACCCACTTTGAGGGCTGCATTTTTTTTTTTTTTTTGCAAACCCTCTTGCATTATTGGCCACTTCACACCACTCCATCATTAAAGTTCCAATGGCCAAATGGTCTAAACCACATGCTTCCTGATCAGAGCATCTCTCGTCTCCAAGATTCAAATTCCACTCAGACAGATCCAAGTGTGACAAAGTTTGTCAGTTTGCTTGCCAAAGATTTGTGGTAGTCTCAAGAAACTCTGGTTTCCTCCACCATTCCAGAACTGACTGTCTCGATATAAGTGAAAGAATCTTAACTTGGGTGTAATAAACCATTACTCCCACTCCACCATTCCAGAACTAACTGTCTCGATATGAGTGAAAGAATCTTAACTTGGGTGTAATAAACCATTACTCCACTCCACCATTCCAGAACTGACTGTCTCGATATAAGTGAAAGAATCTTAACTTGGGTGTAATAAACCATTACTCCACTCCACCATTCCAGAACTGACTGTCTCGATATAAGTGAAAGAATCTTAACTTGGGTGTAATAAACCATTACTCCACTCCACCATTCCAGAACTAACTGTCTCGATATAAGTGAAAGAATCTTAACTGGTGTAATAAACCATTACTCCACTCCACCATTCCAGAACTGACTGTCTCGATATGAGTGAAAGAATCTTAACTTGGGTGTAATAAACCGTTACTCCACTCCACCATTCCAGAACTGACTGTCTCGATATAAGTGAAAGAATCTTAACTTAGGTGTAATAAACCATTACTCCACTCCACCATTCCAGAACTGACTGTCTCGATATAAGTGAAAGAATCTTAACTTGGGTGTAATAAACCGTTACTCCACTCCACCATTCCAGAACTGACTGTCTCGATATAAGTGAAAGAATCTTAACTTAGGTGTAATAAACCATTACTCCACTCCACCATTCCAGAACTGACTGTCTCGATATAAGTGAAAGAATCTTAACTTGGGTGTAATAAACCATTACTCCACTCCACCATTCCAGAACTGACTGTCTCGATATAAGTGAAAGAATCTTAACTTAGGTGTAATAAACCATTACTCCACTCCACCATTCCAGAACTGACTGTCTCGATATGAGTGAAAGAATCTTAACTTGAGTGTAATAAACCATTACTCCACCCACCATTCCAGAACTGACTGTCTCGATATAAGTGAAAGAATCTTAACTTGGGTGTAATAAACTTTTACTCCACTCCACCATTCCAGAACTAACTGTCTCGATATAAGTGAAAGAATCTTAACTTGAGTGTAATAAACCATTACTCCACCCACCATTCCAGAACTGACTGTCTCGATATAAGTGAAAGAATCTTAACTTGGGTGTAATAAACTTTTACTCCACTCCACCATTCCAGAACTAACTGTCTCGATATAAGTGAAAGAATCTTAACTTGAGTGTAATAAACCATTACTCCACCCACCATTCCAGAACTGACTGTCTCGATATAAGTGAAAGAATCTTAACTTGGGTGTAATAAACTTTTACTCCACTCCACCATTCCAGAACTAACTGTCTCGATATAAGTGAAAGAATCTTAACTTGAGTGTAATAAACCATTACTCCACCCACCATTCCAGAACTGACTGTCTCGATATGAGTGAAAGAATCTTAACTTGGGTGTAATAAACCATTACTCCACTCCACCATTCCAGAACTGACTGTCTCGATATAAGTGAAAGAATCTTAACTTAGGTGTAATAAACCATTACTCCACTCCACCATTCCAGAACTGACTGTCTCGATATAAGTGAAAGAATCTTAACTTGGGTGTAATAAACCATTACTCCACTCCACCATTCCAGAACTGACTGTCTCGATATAAGTGAAAGAATCTTAACTTGGGTGTAATAAACAGTTACTCCACTCCACCATTCCAGAACTGACTGTCTCGATATAAGTGAAAGAATCTTAACTTGGGTGTAATAAACCATTACTCCACTCCACCATTCCAGAACTGACTGTCTCGATATAAGTGAAAGAATCTTAACTTGGGTGTAATAAACCGTTACTCCACTCCACCATTCCAGAACTGACTGTCTCGATATAAGTGAAAGAATCTTAACTTGGGTGTAATAAACCATTACTCCACTCCACCATTCCAGAACTGACTGTCTCGATATAAGTGAAAGAATCTTAACTTGGGTGTAATAAACCATTACTCCACTCCACCATTCCAGAACTGACTGTCTCGATATAAGTGAAAGAATCTTAACTTGGGTGTAATAAACCATTACTCCACTCCACCATTCCAGAACTGACTGTCTCGATATAAGTGAAAGAATCTTAACTTGGGTGTAATAAACCATTACTCCACTCCACCATCCCAGAACTAACTGTCTCGATATGAGTGAAAGAATCTTAACTTGGGTGTAATAAACCATTACTCCACTCCACCATTCCAGAACTGACTGTCTCGATATAAGTGAAAGAATCTTAACTTAGGTATAATAAACCATTACTCCGCTCCTTGCCATTCTTTTAAAGTTGCACTATTGTTTTAAGAAGCCCATGTTGAAAGGCTGTTTATTTTTTTTCCTGAAATGAAAAAAACATATGATGTGAAAAAATATCTTCCCACACTTATTGCATAAGAAAAGTTTGTTTTTTTATTTTCATGTTTTGTTTGTTTTGCAGGATTTTAGCCGTTCTTGAGGATTAATTTGATTGTTATTGGTATTGGAAATTAATTGAGGACAATAATTAAATTAATTAACACACAAAAATGGATTATTCCAGAAAAGGGATTATTTAGAGAATTGATAAAAAAAGGTAAGAAAATGTTATTTTCTCTTATTTTAGGCCATGCCAAATTAATTTGTAGTTTGTCAGATATACCTTACCTTCTTCTAAAATTTTGATTTACCATAAGAAAAAAATTGAAAAGAAAACTGACTTTAGTTTCAAATTGTACTAAATAAAAGATTATTCTTGTTTTAGGCCATGTTCAATAAATTTTTAGTGTGTTGGACCCACCTGCCTTTAAAGTTTAGATTGAAATTTTTTTTATTAGATTCAGTTTTAATTCATTTCCGGTCATCTAAAAAATTTAAGTAAAATTCCACATGCTAAGTTTGTTTTATTTTCAGGGATTTTTCTGATTTTTTGGGGAAAAGGACTTTGGGATGAAACTGGGAAAATGCTCAACAAAAATGTAATTTTGGGAAAAATCACAACAACATATTAGAAATTCTAGACCACTAGAATACTGGTAATTGAACAAATTATATCGGTGTTCACAGCAAAATACATGAAATAAAAAACAACATACTAATCCAAGTCCGAATCACAATCCAGAAGCAAGGTAAAAACTTTGGAACTAACAAGTTAGGTTAGACACGTGAACTTCCACCAGGTAAGTGACGTCGGGTGCTCTGGAAGGTTAAGCACCTCTTGTTTAGCTAGCTACACCCGCCACATGTGTAATCAAAATTATGTGAAAGTAACATGAAATTATGGGGCATCAAATATATCCAGGCAATCCTAGACACAGAGACTTCAAACTTATCAACAATACTGTGATGACGGCCATTAAACTTTTTGAGGGCCTTGAGAAAACTAAGTTGAAGAAAATCTTTGTTAAGGAATGATTGTGTAACCTGGTCCAGGGCTGTAAAGATAATAATCATGCCCAGCACATTTAGCAGTTGGTCTTTTATCAGTTTGTTTGAATATGTGTAGAGAAAATAGGCATCAGTTGATAAGATAAAAATAATTCTTATCAAGCTGATGATAGAGTTACTTACTTAGTTAGTCTTCTTCGTGCATTGGGCACATAAGGCCTTGACCGAGGACCTCCATCTCTGTCTGTTGGCTGCCATTTGCTGTATTATGCCCCAAGTCCATCCCTGTTCCTTCATCTCTTTCTCAACTGATCTCCGCCATGTTTCCTTAGGTTTTCATCTGTTTCTCTTTCCAGGTGGAGTCCATCTTAAGGCTACCCTCAGTATCTCTGATGTTTCCATTCTGAGGACATGGCCGATCCACCTCCAGCGTTTCTCTTTGATCTGGTCGGATATGGCAGCTGTTTGTGTTCTTTCATACAGCTCTTCATTGCTGATGATAGAGTTGCCTGAATAAAAATGTTTTGTAAAAAAAAAACCATTTACTTAAATCATCCAGCGAGTTGAGTTGACTAATGGTGTTTAACGTCCCGGTCAAGAATAACTCACTTATATCAAGACACCGCCAGTCATAGGCGAAGATGCAGAAATTTTTTGTGTGCATTGCACTGATGGCATTATACAGCAGGGTTCTTTATTGTTGCCAATCTTACCATGACAGGGGACCTTGTTTATTTTTAGTTCCAATCCTAGAAAAATGTGACTTTCACTTTGTAACTACCCAGTGCTTGGCGAAAGAACAGTCACAGCTCACTTTCAGTTATTTGGTCAGATTCGGTCTCGGTTTCGAACACACAACCTCCAACTTAGGGAGCTAGCACTCTACCAACTGAGCTAACCTCAGTGATATAAATCACCAGTTTGAGAGAGAGAGGTTTGAGTTTTATATATTTCTATGATCTAACATGGATTTGGAGATTTGGATGATCTCTTTTGAATGTTCAATGTTTTCATATTGAAATATGGTGTCAAGTTTAATTGAAATTAAATTTTAGGAAAATCTCATTTAAGGGATAATTTTGTTGCATTTCTTATTAGAAACGCTGATTTTGTCAGTTTTATTGCATTAGACTTGGAAGTTTGTTTTTGGTGTTTGGACAATTTATCATTTTGATTACATTAGGCTTGTTGCATAGAATTTTATTCAGGATTGCCCTGGATATATTTGACATTCCATAGTTTCATGTTCCTTTCACACAATTTTGATTTCACACATGGCGGGTGTAGCTATCTAAACAGGAGGTACGTGTATATGGTATATCTGGTTTTTCAATTTTGAGATAATTTTAAACATCTCTGAGAAATTCCATTTTTGACATCTTTCACAACACAAACTATGATATTATATATAGTCCCATTGATGTAGTACCAGTTACCAGTATATAAAGTCAAGAGAGAGAGAGAGAGAGAGAGAGAGAGAGAGAGAGAGGGAGAACGAGAGAGAGAAGAGAGAGAGATGGTATGATATAGTTACATTGATGTACCAGTTACCAGTATATAAAGTCAAGAGAGAGAGAGAGAAAAAGAGAGAGAGATGGTATGATATAGTTACATTGATGTACCAGTTAGCAGTATATACAGGAGAGAGAGAGAGAGAGAGAGAGAGAATGAGAGAGAGAGATGGTATGATATAGTTACATTGATGTACCAGTTAGCAGTATATAGAGAGAGAGAGAGAGAGAGAGAGAGAGAGAGAGAGAGAGAGAGAGAGAGAGAGAGAGAGAGAGAGAGATGGTATGATATAGTTACATTGATGTACCCGTTACCAGTATATGAAGGAGAGAGAGAGAGAGAGATATGGTATGATATAGTTACATTGATGTACCAGTTACCAGTATATGAAGGAGAGAGAGAGAGAGAGATATGGTATGATATAGTTACATTGATGTACCAGTTAGCAGTATATGAAGGAGAGAGAGAGAGAGAATGAGAGAGCAGTGGCTTATGGATCAGGACCCCAGCCCTCACTACTTAGGTTGGAATCTCGCTCGGGACAGGCTCCTAGTATGAGAAAGATTGTCAGTTCACTTGCAAAAGGTTGGTGGTTTTCCCTGGCAGGGATTTAAATTCTGTTTTGTATTGGAAGCTCCAAGACCTTTTGTCTTTATTTTGAGCAGGTTCTACATAAAGTTCTGAAAATCCAATATCTATATTGAAAGGTCAATGTACAATTATCAGGATTAGTACAGGCCTGGAAAAGTCTTTAAATTTTGAGGTTTCCTCTAAAAAGACCCTAAAAACAAGTCTGACCCTAAAAAACCCTTGAATTTATTCTGAAGGCCCTAACAAGCCCTTGAATTTGGCCAGTTGGGTGTCTGTATTTCGGTCTTAAATTTGCAAATAAGACCCTGAAAAGACCCTAAAAAGTCCTGAAATTTGGAGTCCAAATGTCTGTACGAACCCTGATTGTGTTATCATAAAGAAAATAAAGTATTATCCTGGTAATTTAAACAAATAAAATAAAACAATAAAAAAACCCAAAAAATTATATATATATATATATATATATATATATATATATATATATAGAGAGAGAGAGAGAGAGAGAGAGAGAGAGAGAGAGAGAGAGAGAGAGATGGATAGATAGATGGATAAAAAGAATTAAAAATAATGAATGACTTGCGAAAAGTTGGGAATATAAATAATATTTTATTATTTACATTAGTTAGTTCAATTTAAACATATAAAAAACAATAAAAATTAAAAAAAATAAAATAAAAACCAAAACAAAAAAAATATTTCTAAGCCTGAACTAGAAATGCTAATATGATTACCAAGACATCTCTGATTGATTTGAGAATTAAAACCTTCCGATTTAATTACTGTTCCTGATACGGCCAAGCTGCCAAGCCAATATGGACCGAATAATTAGCTAAGAATGCAAAAATTGTGGTGGAATTCCCAGAATATTTAAGTGTCTAATTATGTACGTAGTTCTCATGGACTTCTAGCAGACAAATTTTCCATTAGAGTGGTCGCCAGGCAATCTATATCATTTATCTGTCTATTAACACCAAATTTGTCAATTTTTAAATTGTTGTTTTTCATAAAGTAATTGGAATATAAATAAATAAAGTTTTTAAACTTATAAAGTCGCCAATGTTTTTACTTTGATTTGTTATATTTATAAGATTTTTTCCCCATAACAAGGATGTGTGACAATAAATTTTATACACCCTATTGTAGAAAGAATTAATAAGAGACTCAATTTCCAATGCCTACCAAAATGGCCGCTACTTTACCTGTAAAGTTGACATATGATGTCACATGGGAACTATCTATAGGGGATTTTAGGTGCAATAACGTCGATTTCATATACCTATAGTTTATTTCATTAAAGATGGCATACTTGTTCTGCTGATTTGCCTATTTGTATGTTGTATGTTTTGGTGTTGACAGATGGGGAAATTGGAGAGGCTTTACTGCAGGTGTTAATGTAATTGCCATGTTTGGCATCACATGTGTGGAATTACTTGTACCGCTACACTCATATTTTAACTCATTTTGTTGGTTTGCCATTAGATTAATTTAACCTCTTGTGTTTTTGAAGAGTGGTATGGAATTTAAAGTAACAATGAAGAAAAAAACGTCTTTCATTTGTTTCTGTTGTTTTTCTGTGAAAATCAAATTTATCTTAACGCTAACACATTTAGAAAACTAACTTTGATTTTTTTTTTCAATTTTTAAAAATGTAATATTATTAAAGTAATCTAGGATTCTTTAGTTTTTGGTATAAATAAAATAAAATCAAATTCTCTGCGGAAATGAAATTAAATTCTCTGCGAGAGATAGGATTAGTATAAACCACAAACTTACAAATTGGGGCGCCTCATGCTGCCTCTCGCCTACAGAGTTTGTTCATTTTAGAAGGGGGCCATGAGGCCATTAATCCCTTATTATGTGAAATGACCCTATTTTGTATTGTTAGCTGGCCAGTTGGACATCTGAAGTTTTATTATGCCATTTCCCCCGTCTCCTGTCTCATTTTGTCTGTCTATCCATCTCTCTATCTGTCCGTCCTTTCTATTCCATCTCTTCCATCCATCAGTCCACTAAAATAAAATTTGGTGCTTTTTCTTCTTTTCGTCTTTTTGTCAAATTAGTGGTCCACTTAGCTAGGTTTTCTGAGCTCTATCAATGATGCACTAAGTAAAAGATTATCTCTGGTGACTTTCAGTGATGCACTAAGTGAAAGATTATCTCTGGTGAGTTTCAGTGATGTGCCAAGTAAAAGATTATCTCTGGGGACTTTCAGTGATGTGCTTATTAAAAGATTATCTCTGTGACTTTCAGTGATGCACTAAGTAAAAGATTATCTCTGTGACTTTCAGTGATGTGCTAAATAAAAGATTATCTCTGGTGACTTTCAGTGATGCTCTAAGTAAAAGATTATCTCTGGTGACATTTAATAATGCATTAAGTGAAAGATGATCTCTGGTGGCTTTCAGTGATGCACCAAGTAAAAGATTACCTCTGGTGGCTTTCAATGATGCCCTAAGTAAATGATTATCTCTGGTGGCTTTCAGCGATGCTCTAAGTAAAAGATTATCTCTGGTGACTTTCAGTGATGTGCTAAATAAAAGATTATCTCTGGTGGCTTTCAGCGATGCTCTAAGTAAAAGATTATCTCTGGTGACATTTAATAATGCACTTAGTGAAAGATGATCTCTGGTGGCTTTCAGTGATGCACTAAGTAAAAGATTATCTCTGGTGACTTTCAGTGATGTGCTAAATAAAAGATTATCTCTGGTGACTTTCAGTGATGTGCTAAATAAAAGATTATCTCTGGTGGCTTTCAGTGATGTGCCAAGTAAAAGATTATATCTGGTGGCTTTCAGTGATGTGCTAAATAAAAGATTATCTCTGGTGACTTTCAGTGATGTACTAAGTAAAAGATTATCTCTGGTGACTTTCAGTGATGTGCTAAATAAAAGATTATCTCTGGTGACTTTCAGTGATGTGCTAAATAAAAGATTATCTCTGGTGACTTTCAGTGATGTGCTAAATAAAAGATTATCTCTGGTGGCTTTCAGTGATGTGCTAAATAAAAGATGATCTCTGGTGGCTTTCAGTGATGCACTAAGTAAAAGATTATCTCTGGTGACTTTCAGTGATGTGCTAAATAAAAGATTATCTCTGGTGACTTTCAGTGATGTGCTAAATAAAAGATTATCTCTGGTGGCTTTCAGTGATGTGCCAAGTAAAAGATTATATCTGGTGGCTTTCAGTGATGTGCTAAATAAAAGATTATCTCTGGTGACTTTCAGTGATGTTCTTAGTAAAAGATTATCTCTGGTGGCTTTCAGTGATGTGCCAAGTAAAAGATTATCTCTGGTGACTTTCAGTGATGTGCTTATTAAAAGATTACCTCTGGTTGCTGGCAGGAATGTTTAACTTATTGACAATCTTTAAGTTATGGGAATTCTTCATTAGATCAGATGGTAATATTGTCCATTTAAAAGAACCTGTTAATCAGATGACTGAAGACTCATGGGTAATTTTACAGTCATGTACGTACTAATTATAATTGGATGGGGTCGTAGAGTGGTTTATGCCTGAGAACATTACTTCAACACTCCAGGTGCAGCAGGACTGGCTTGCATGCTTTCACCGCTAATTAGCTGTTAATTAGTTTATGCTGATAACATTAGTTTTTGATTAAACCCCTGACCTGCAACATGGTGGGGGAAAAAGACCTAAAATTAATTATTATACCACCCCCAGCTGCAAATGAAGTTTAGGGGTATAGGAATTCCTCTGTTAATCCATCTGTCTATCTGCCTGTCTGTTCATCCGCCTGACACAATATCATGTGGGTTTCATATTTTTCATGTCTATGGATGGATTTTAATCAAATTTGGAACAATTGTAAAATCAACACGAGAACATGTGTCACATACCAAAATTCAGGTCAAGGTTCAAGGTCACAAGGTCAAATTTGAGAAATAACAATTCTGCAATGTTAGGGACAAGGGGTGATTTGTCTGTCAAGAGACTGCTCTAGTTTAAATTTTCCACTTCCATCATTCATATTGCTAAGTAAATATTGACCATTTTTATCTCAAATGTTTATTTGGAAATTGTGGGCCAAATCACCAGGAAAGATTTTGCAATCTGTGTTGAATGTAGAAAGGGTCATTGACCCCTTATTTTGCCATAAACATGTCCTTGTTTTAATAAATTGCTATAAATTGTATTATTAAAATAAAGAACAAGATCATCTAGAAAAGTTTGGCTATCTGTGTACAGTCTAGAAGAGGTCATTGACTTCTTATTCATGTTATTATTCCCCCAAGAAATGAAGTAAAGTGGGGTATATAGGAATTACCCTGTTTTTCTGTTAGCCCATCTGATTGTCTGTCACAATATGGTGCCCTCTCCATATCTTTCATGTCTATGGATGGATTTTAATCAAACTTGGAACAAATATGAACAAACATGAGCCGATATGTCACATACCAAATTTATGTTCATAAGTCAAAGGTCAAGGTCAGGAGGTCAATGTTGGGGGGGGGGGGGAGTATTTTGCTCTAAAGAGACAGTTCTAGTTTTGCCATAAACATTTCTTTGTTTTTAAGCTGCCAAATTTGCCATCAATTATATTATTATAATAAATGAGTTCTTGTTTTGATATCAGCTTGAATTATAATATTAATACAGTTCAACCTGCCTTAAAGACCACCTCGATATAAGTGCCAACTGCTTATAATGGCCAGTAGAATTGTATTCCATTGTTCTTTATTCATATTATATGAACCTGTTTATAAATGCCACCTGCCCATAAAGGCCGCTTTTACTGGTTCCCTTGGATGGCCTTTATAGACAGGTTTGACTGTATATAATTGCCACCTGCCCATAAAGGTCACTTTTACTGTTTCCCTTGGGTGGCCTTTATAGACAGGTTTGACTGTATATAAATAACATCTGCCCATAAAGGCCACTTTTACTGGTTCCCTTGGGAGACCTTTATAGACAGGTTTGACTAAATAAATGACATCTGCCCATAAAGGCCACTTTTACTGGTTCCCTTATGTGGCCTTTATAGACAGGTTTGACTAAATAAATGACATCTGCCCATAAAGGCCACTTTTACTGGTTCCCTTGTGTGGCCTTTTTAGACAGGTTTGACTAAATAAATGACATCTGCCCATAAAGGCCACTTTTACTGGTTCCCTTGTGTGGCCTTTATAGACAGGTTTGACTAAATAAATGACATCTGCCCATAAAGGCCACTTTTACTGGTTCCCTTGTGTGACCTTTTTAGACAGGTTTGACTAAATAAATGACATCTGCCCATAAAGGCCACTTTTACTGGTTCCCTTGTGTGGCCTTTTTAGACAGGTTTGACTAAATAAATGACATCTGCCCATAAAGGCCACTTTTACTGGTTCCCTTGTGTGGCCTTTTTAGACAGGTTTGACTAAATAAATGACATCTGTCCATAAAGGCCACTTTTACTGGTTCCCTTGTGTGGCCTTTTTAGATAGGTTTGACTAAATAAATGACATCTGTCCATAAAGGCCACTTTTACTGGTTCCCTTGTGTGGCCTTTTTAGATAGGTTTGACTAAATAAATGACATCTGTCCATAAAGGCCACTTTTACTGGTTCCCTTGTGTGGCCTTTTTAGATAGGTTTGACTAAATAAATGACATCTGTCCATAAAGGCCACTTTTACTGGTTCCCTTGTGTGGCCTTTTTAGATAGGTTTGACTAAATAAATGACATCTGTCCATAAAGGCCACTTTTACTGGTTCCCTTGTGTGGCCTTTTTAGATAGGTTTGACTAAATAAATGACATCTGTCCATAAAGGCCACTTTTACTGGTTCCCTTGTGTGGCCTTTTTAGATAGGTTTGACTAAATAAATGACATCTGTCCATAAAGGCCACTTTTACTGGTTCCCTTGTGTGGGCTTTTTAGACAGGTTTGACTTAATAAATGACATCTGTCCATAAAGGCCACTTTTACTGGTTCCCTTGTGTGGCCTTTTTAGACAGGTTTGACTAAATAAATGACATCTGTCCATAAAGGCCACTTTTACTGGTTCCCTTGTGTGGCCTTTTTAGATAGGTTTGACTAAATAAATGACATCTGTCCATAAAGGCCACTTTTACTGGTTCCCTTGTGTGGCCTTTTTAGATAGGTTTGACTAAATAAATGACATCTGTCCATAAAGGCCACTTTTACTGGTTCCCTTGTGTGGCCTTTTTAGATAGGTTTGACTAAATAAATGACATCTGTCCATAAAGGCCACTTTTACTGGTTCCCTTGTGTGGCCTTTTTAGATAGGTTTGACTAAATAAATGACATCTGTCCATAAAGGCCACTTTTACTGGTTCCCTTGTGTGGCCTTTTTAGACAGGTTTGACTGTATAATAAAGAAATACTGTAGCTAAATATAGTATAGGCAAACAATACTGACCTGTCTACTTCACCATTAACTTAAATATTTATTACAAAGGAGTACAGTCAAACCTGTCTATACATGCCACCCAAGGGAACCAGTAAAAGTGGTCTTTATGGGCAGGTGGCATTTATATACAGGTTCAAATATGAATAAAGAACAATTGGGATACAATTCAACTGGCCTTAATAAGCAGGTGGCCGTTATATAGAGGTGGCCTTTAAGGTAGGTTGGACTGTATATTTATATATAGGGAACACATTTGTTTATTTGGCCAATGTTATAAGAAACACTAAGCATGAACACTGTTCATGTATAAACTTTAAATTCTAATACTACACATGTAATGGGTGGATTCTTCTATATTAATATTCATAATGACAAGTTAAGCGGACAGGTCAATGTTGTTTGCCTATACAGTCAAACCTGTCTATAAAGGTTACCCAAGGGAACCAGTAAAATTGGCCTTTATGGGCAGGTGATCTTTATATACATGTACATGAATTCTGGGTTTCATGATTTTTAGGGTTTCGTTTGTTTCCCTTAATATGTGTGTAATACAGATGTTTTTTGTGAATACATAGACAATACTAATAGCTTCAGGTACATTATCATTTTTCTGTGTTTTATCAGTTCTGGGGTTTCTTTGTTTCAACATGTTTGTATATGGCTTTGAAGTTTATTATGCAAGTAAACACACACACACACATGCACTCATGCACTGCTACCCCTAGCTTCAGATGTAATTATTTCTGTGTTTTATCAGTTCTGGGGTTTCTTTGTTTCAACATGTTTGTATATGGCTTTGAAGTTTATTATGCAAGTAAACACACACACACACATGCACTCATGCACTGCTACCCCTAGCTTCAGATGTAATTATTTCTGTGTTTTATCAGTTCTGGGGTTTCTTTGTTTCAACATGTTTGTATATGGCTTTGAAGTTTATTATGCAAGTAAACACACACACACACATGCACTCATGCACTGCTACCCGTAGCTTCAGATGTAATTATTTCTGTGTTTTGTAAGTTCTAGGATTTTTTTTGTTTCAACATGTTTGTATATGGCTTTGAAGTTTATTTATACGAGTAAAAAAAAAACCACACACACACACACACACACACACACACACACACACATTTGCTAAATGCGAGTTTGATTTCAAATAAAGACATGTTCATCTGGTTTAAGATATCAAGAATTATTCACATCTTGGTAAACATCATGTAAAAAACGAAAACTCATTTTCCACAATTTCCGAAACTCTGTAACTAAGGAATAAATAGCAGTAACTGGTAACCTGTTTCAGTTTATTTTGTGAAGAGTGTCCACATTTTTCTTTGAAAACAATGAATTCAGTGATTTCAGATTTTTTTTACCAGAAGCCTCAATTTAAGATTTGATAACAATGGAATTCCAATTTTTTTTACTACTATTAATATTAAAACCGTGTTGAATTCGAGTAAAATTTGGGGTGGATAACAGTGGAATTCCCGAAAAGTTTTACAAATCTCAACGGAATTACATAAAAAAGTGACTATAATGTTAATTTTCTTGGAATTCAAATAAAATTTGGTATGGAGAATGTTTGGAATTCCAGAAAAAAAATTCAAATCTCTTTGGATTTCCAGTAAAATTTGGTATGGATGACATCAGATTTCCAGAAAACTTTACAAAAATCTTTTGATTTCCATTCAAATTTGACACGGAAGACTGTGGAGTTCCATAAAAGAATTTAATTCTTTTTGGAATTCCAGTAAAATTTGGTATGGATGACATCAGAATTCCAGAAAAAATTTTACAAATAACTTTAAATTTCCAGTAAAATTTGGTATGGATGACATCAGAATTCCAGAAAACATTTCCAAATATGTTTGGATTTCCATTTAAATTTGACACGGAAGACTGTGGAGTTCCATAAAAGAATTCAAATCTTTTTTGTAAATTCCAGTAAAATTTGGTATGGATGACATAAGAATTCCAGAAAATATTTACAAATATCTTTGGATTTCCAGTGAAATTTGGCATGGATGACATCAGAATTCTAGAAAAGATTTACAAATATCTTTGGATTTCCAGTGAAATTTGGCATGGATGACATCAGAATTCTAGAAAAGATTTACAAATATCTTTGGATTTCCAGTAAAAATTGGTATGGATGACATCAGAATTCCAGAAAAAATTTACAAATAACTTTGAATTACAGTAAAAATTGGTATGGATAACATCAGAATGCCACAAAACTTTACAAAAATCTTTTGATTTCCATTCAAATTTGACACGGAAGACCGTGGAGATGACATCAGAATTCCAGAAAAGATTTACAAATAACTTTGAATTTCCAGTAAAAATTGGTATGGATGAGACTGGAATTCCAGAAAAAATTACTGTAATACTAAAACATTCCATGGAAAAAAGGAACAATAATCCAGTTGTCATCCATGGGGTTGGGGGGGGGGGGGGGTTGGCTACTGGGTTAAAAATGGAATAATCCATTACATACTGTAAAAAAACAACGCTCAGCTGACATCCGTCATTTAGGACGAAATATGACAGGTCCATTTTCCGTTATAAATCATGTAAAAGAACCTAATGCATACTTCACACTTCTTTACGACACAATAACGTAATCAAAAATATTAAAACAAGCGGAGATAGATAACGGAGAAAAAAATATGATTATGACATTGGATGAATTTATAGGTTGGTTTCTATACAAGATTTTTGGGTGTTAAGGGAGAAATTTCGAGATCGCAGTATAAAACATAAGTTATTGATTAATTTTATGAATTTTAGGATCAAAAAGTACACTTGTATACTAAAATCACAGTGTAGTTCAGATCGTTTCAGTGGTAGTGCATCTGTATTGAGAGTGGGAAGTCTTGAGTTTAAAGCCCAGTCAGGTTATTCTTTAGACTATTTTTAGTTATTGATCAATTTTATGAATTTTAGGATCAAAAAGTACACTTGTATACTAAAATCACAGTGTAGTTCAGATTGTTTCAGTGGTAGTGCATCTGTCCTGAGAGTGGGAAGTCTTGAGTTAAAACCCTAGGTTGGTTTCTATAACAAGATTTTTTGGGTGTTAAGGGAGAAATTTCGAGATCGCAGTATAAAACATAAGTTATTGATTAATTTTATGAATTTTAGGATCAAAAAGTACACTTGTATACTAAAATCACAGTGTAGTTCAGATCGTTTCAGTGGTAGTGCATCTGTATTGAGAGTGGGAAGTCTTGAGTTTAAAGCCCAGTCAGGTTATTCTTTAGACTATTTTTAGTTATTGATCAATTTTATGAATTTGAGGAGCATGAAGAACACTTGTATACTAAAATCACAGTGTAGTTCAGATAGCTTCAGTGGCTCATTGGTAGAGCGTCTGTCTTGAGAGTGGGAGGTCTTGTGTTTAAACCCCAGTCAGGTTATACTTCAGACTATTTTTAGTTATTGATTATTTTATGAATTTTAGGATAAAAAAGTACACTTGTATACTAAAATCACAGAATAATTCAGATTGCTTTGGTGGCTCATTGGTAGAGCGCCTGTCTTGAGAGTGGGAGGTCTTGAGTTTAAACCACAGTCAGGTTATACTTCAGACTATTTTTAGTTATTGATTCATTTCATAAAATTTGGGATAAAAAAGTACACTTGTATACTAAAATCACAGTATAGTTCAGACCATTTCAGTGGTAGAGCATCTGTCTTGAGAATGGGAGGTCTTGAGTTTTAACCCCAGTCAGGTATATGTACTTCATACTATCTTTAGTTATCAGTTTTATAAATTTAAAGAGCAGAAAGAACATTTGTATAACTAAACTCGCAGAATAATTGAGATCGCTTCAGTGGCTCATTGGTAGAGCATCTGTCTTGAGAATGGGAGGTCTTGTGTTTGAACCCCAGTCGGGTTATACTTAATACTTTTTAAAAAAAAAAACTTAAGACACCTTAAAAACTGATTCATCTTGTCATCACAGGTGTGTCGCATTTAAAACCCTCCTTGCACATTGCCCTGACTGCAATGCAAAGGTAAAATGTTTGACTATTCACATATAGCTGGTGATGTCTCAATATAAGTGAAATATTCTTGACTAGGAAGTCAAACCTCATTCAGCTAACCAACCAACCTTTCTTATAAAGCCCAAATTTTAATAGAACAAATGACGAGAATAACCATTAAAATCAAGGTTTTAGTCTTTTCAAATTTCTCTGGGACAACTTTTCAAGTTAAATGTCTGTTTCTGAATATCTGTTTCTGTCAACCAATGGAATGATTGATTACATAGCAATATGATAAAATCGCTGTGGTAACTGTGTCTAAACAAAGATGTTATGTTTGTTTGTGTGAGTTTGTTTCCTAGCATCCTATTTGTGAATTAAAACCATTATTTCTGGGGTTAAGATGATAAATGATGACACTTGTCTTAAATTGATGTGCTTTTATTTTCAAAATTTCAATAATACCAGAGTCAACATTCTGTAAGATATTCGTTTAAGTAATGAAAAACGGGTCTGATATCTTGATTACGCCAAGCGCACACTTTAATTATAGTTTTAAATTATGATACAGCAGTATCAGAACTTATCAGTCAGTAGGAGAGAGACAGAGAGAGAGTGTGGGATACTGCTCCAGGAACTATGAGAGAGTGTGTGTGTGTGTGCATGTGTGTTACTGTTCTAGGAACTATGAGAGAGAGAGAGAGGAGAGAGAGAGAGAGGGGAGAGAGTATGTTACTGCTCCAGGAACTGAGAGAGAGAAAGATAGAGAGTGTGTGTGTTACTGCTCCAGTAACTATGAGAGAGATAGAGAGAGTGTATATGTGTGTTACTGCTCCAGAACCTATGAGAGAGAGAGAAAGTGTGTGTGTGTGTGTGGTGTGTGTTACTGCTCCAGGAACTAAGAGAGAGAGAGAGAGTTACTGCTCCAGGAACTATGAGAGAGAGAGAGAGAGAGAGAGTTACTGCTCCAAGAACTATGAGATAGAGGTGGGGGAGACAGAGAAAGAGAAATAGAGAGAGAGGAGGGGCTACCATCAGCATGCTATATGCATTACCACCTTCTGAATCAGCACACTACCACCCCATCACCACCAAAATCAGCACCACTACATCACTACTACCACATATGTACACATCATTAATAGCATTTAATTATTACAGTGATTTTTCTGGGTATCCACAGGGTCTGGTAAAGAACAAAAAACATACATTTTTTTCCAATTCTGTAGTAAAAAATTCCCAATTAACTATGTTTATCAATTTTTTGAGAAAAAAAAATTCACAAGATCATCAACATCATATTTGGAGGATATCTCGTTCTGATAACGATTTCAATCCATATTAACCCACATTTTGCTGGATGATTTATATAGAGACAAAAGAGACAGCGCTATTTTGCTGTGAACACCGATATAATTTGTTCAATTACCAGTATTCTAGTGGTCTAGAATTTCTAATATGTTGTTGTGATTTTTCCCAAAATTACATTTTTGTTGAGCATTTTCCCAATTTTATCCCAAGGTCCTTTTCCCAAAAAGGTCAGAAAAATCCCTGTATAATTACTACCACCATCGCTACCCCACCACCACCATCAGAACCAGCACCCCACTGACATCATCAGAACCACCACCACCAGAACCAACACACCACAACCCACCAGAATCAACACACCACCATTACTGTCAAAATCACCACCCCACTGCCACCATACTAATGATATCACTTTTTTATTTTGTCAATATTTAGTCAATCCTGATCTAAAGGTCACCTCTATATTAGGTCCACCTACTTTTAAATGCCAGTAAAATTGTATCCAAATAACTTTACATACAGTAAGTCTGTCTATAAAGGTCACTCAAGGGAGCCTGTTAAAATGAATGGCCTTTATTGACAGGTGACCCTTATATACAAGTTAGAATAACCTTAATAAAGAGCTTTCAAAAGCAGGTGGCCCTTATATCTAGATGGACTTTATGACAGGATTGAGTGTACATGTCATTTGAACCTATATATAAAGGCCACTTGCTCATGAAGGCCACTTTTTCTAGTTCCCTTGGGTGGTCTTAATAGACAGGTTTGACTAAACATGTTATTTGAACCTGTATATAATGACCACCTGTTAATGATGGCCACTTTTTCTGGTTCCCTTGGGCGGACTTTAAAACAGGTTTGACTGTACTGGTTATTTAAACTATATATGAAGGCTACCTGCTCATGAAGGCCGCTTTTTCTGGTTCCCTTGGATAGTCTTTATAGACAGGTTTGACTGAACATGTTATTTAACCTATATTTGAAGGCCACCTGCTCATGAAGGCCACTTTTTCTGGTTCCCTTGGGTGGTCTGTATAGACAGGTATGACTATATGTTATTTAAACCTATATATGAAGGCCACCTGCTCATGAAGGCCACTTTTTCTGGTTCCCTTGGGTGGTCTTTATAGACAGGTTTGACTGAACATGTTATTTGAACCTATATATGAAGGCTACCTGTTAATGAAGGGTGCTTTTTCTGGTTCCCATGGGTGGTCTATATAGACAGGTATGACTAAATGTTATTTAAACCTATATATAATGGCCACCTGCTCATGAAGGCCGCTTTCTCTGGTTCCCTTGGGTGGTCTTTATAGACAGGTTTGACTGAACATGTTATTTGAACCTATATTTGAAGGCCACCTGTTAATGAAGGCCACTTTTTCTGGTCCCCATGGGTGGTCTATATAGACAGGTATAACTATATGTTATTTAAACCTATATATGAAGGCCACCTTCTCATGAAGATCACTTTTTCTGGTTCCCTTGGATGATCTGTATAGACAAGTTTGACTGTATATGTTATTTGAACCTATATATGAAGGCCACCTGCTCATGAAGGCCACTTTTTCTGGTTCCCATGGGTGGTCTATATAGACAGGTATAACTATATGTTATTTGAACCTATATATGAAGGCCACCTGCTCATGAAGGCCACTTTTTCTGGTTCCCATGGGTGGTCTATATAGACAGGTATAACTATATGTTATTTGAACCTATATATGAAGGCCACCTGCTCATGAAGGGTGCTTTTTCTGGTTCCCTTGGGTGGTCTGTATAGACAGGTATGACTGTATATGTTATTTGAACCTATATATGAAGGCCACCTGCTCATGAAGGCCGCTTTTTCTGGTTCCCTTGGGTGGTTTGTGTAGACAGGTTGGACTGTACAGTCCAACCTGTCTTAAAGGCCACCTCTATATAAGGGCCACCTGCTTTTAAAGGCCAGTAGAATTATCCCATTTTTTCTTTATCCATATTTTTTTAACCTGTATATAAAGGCCACCTGTTAATGAAGGCCACTTTTTCTGGTTCCCTTGGGTGGTCTGCATAGACAGGTATGATTGTATATGTTATTTGAACCTGTATATAATGGCCACCTGTTCATGAAGGCCACTTTTTTCTGGTTCCCTTGGGTGGTTTGACTGTATATTTTTTGTCCAGTATAAAATTTCTTAATTAATATTCAACTATTATCTTTCTCTTTATGGGAACATAAATCTTGACCAATTGATTAAATGAAATAAAACTGCCATTTTTATTGTCCAGAATATCTTGACCGATTGATTTATCCCTTCTGAGATTTCCCTTATTACGCCAGTGTTGTTTTTAATGCTATGTTAAGGAGAGAAATTTTGTCCAGGCAATAGAAGTTGACTGAATTAATACACACTATGTAATTATATTCCTTGACCACCATGGCTTTTGTAATGCCATGATAAGGAGGATATTTTGTCTGCATTAAAAGTACCACTGAGCTTATATAAGAAGTCTTGGGTTTCAAACCCAGGTCACAGTTGTTCTTCATGTTTTGATTAGGAGGAATTTTATTCTGCAGTAGAAGTACCACTTTAGTAGCTCTGTCGGTAGAGTGTATGCTTCGTATGTGGGAAGTTGTGGGTTCAAACCCAGGCTGTGTCTGACCAAGACTTGAAAATAGGTTATGACTGTTCTTTTTGCCAAGCACTCGGCGTTTAGAATTAAAAGTTTGGGGTCCTTCAATAGAGACCTTAAACACTGATGCCCCCGGGCAAGTAAAAGAACCCTCCCTGTGCATTGGTTCGATCCCTGGACCGGGCGGTGTGTTGTGTCCTCGAGCAAGACACTTAATTTCACGCTGTTCCAGTTCACTCAGCTGAAAAATAAATGAATACCAGCAAAATGCTGGGGGTTAACCCTGCGATGGACCGGCGTCCCATTCAGGGAGAGTCTTGTACTCTCAGTCGCTTAACGCCACGGAAACCGGGATAAGCTCCGGCCTGATGGGCCTAATGGCTCGGGACAGACTTTAAGTTTTAACTGTGCATTGCACTAAGCCCACTGCAAAGGCAAAAATTTCTGCCACTAACTTCACCACTAGCTGGTGATGTCTCATGTAAGTGAAATATTCTTGATTTGGACAAAAATTCCATCCAATCAATGCATCAGTTGGCCACCAGTGTTGTTCTTAATGCTATGTGAAGGAGGATATTTCGTCGGCAGTAGAAGTTGAGCAGAATTGTTGTGAATTAATAACACACTTTGTAATTATATTCCTTGACCGTTATTCTATTGGTCATTATTGACTGAGTGACCATTGTCCATTACAGAGTATAATTTAATGTGTCTGTCTCCAGTAATGAAGCAATATTGTACATAATATAATATGATGGGAGATTATAGAAGTTTGTCATAATCTGTCGCGAGCGAGCGTCGTGTGTACTTCAGATAAAATTGATCACTTCCTTGTCACTTATTATAAGACTTGGCCAGAGTTAGAAAGGAAATTACCGAGTTAATGAGTAAATCACCAAGTTGAAGAGTAAATTACTGAGTTGTAGAGTAAATCACTAACTTGAAGAGTAAATTACTGAGTTGTAGAGTAAATCACCAAGTTGAAGAGTAAATCACCAAGTTGAAGCGCAAATTACTGAGTTGTAGAGTAAATGACCGAGTTGAAGAGTAAATTACTGAGTTGTAGAGTAAATCACCAAGTTGGAGAGTAAATTACTGAATTGTAGAGTAAATCACTATGTTGGAGAGTAAATTACTGAGTTGTAGAGTAAATCACCAAGTTGAAGAGTAAATTACTGAATTGTAGAGTAAATCACTAACTTAAAGAGTAAATTACTGAATTGTAGAGTAAATCACTATGTTGGAGAGTAAATTACTGAGTTGTAGAGTAAATCACTAAGTTGAAGAGTAAATTACTGAGTTGTAGAGTAAATTACTGAGTTGAAGAGTAAATTACTGAGTTGTAGAGTAAATTACTGAGTTGAAGAGCAAATACTGAATTGTAGAGTAAATTACTGAGTTGAAGAGCAAATACTGAATTGTAGAGTAAATCACTAAGTTGGAGAGCAAATTACTGAGTTGTAGAGTAAATCACTAAGTTGAAGAGTAAATTACTGAGTTGTAGAGTAAATTACTGAGTTGAAGAGTAAATTACTGAGTTGTAGAGTAAATTACTGAGTTGAAGAGCAAATACTGAATTGTAGAGTAAATTACTGAGTTGAAGAGCAAATACTGAATTGTAGAGTAAATCACTAAGTTGGAGAGCAAATTACTGAGTTGTAGAGTAAATCACTAAGTTGAAGAGTAAATTACTGAGTTGTAGAGTAAATTACTGAGTTGAAGAGCAAATACTGAATTGTAGAGTAAATCACTATGTTGGAGAGTAAATTACTGAGTTGTAGAGTAAATCACCAAGTTGAAGAGTAAATTACTGAGTTGTAGAGTAAATTACTGAGTTGAAGAGCAAATACTGAATTGTACAGTAAATCACTATGTTGGAGAGTAAATTACTGAGTTGTAGAGTAAATCACTAAGTTGAAGAGTAAATTACTGAGTTGTAGAGTAAATTACTGAGTTGAAGAGTAAATTACTGAGTTGTAGAGTAAATTACTGAGTTGAAGAGCAAATACTGAATTGTAGAGTAAATTACTGAGTTGAAGAGCAAATACTGAATTGTAGAGTAAATCACTAAGTTGGAGAGCAAATTACTGAGTTGTAGAGTAAATCACTAAGTTGAAGAGTAAATTACTGAGTTGTAGAGTAAATTACTGAGTTGAAGAGCAAATACTGAATTGTAGAGTAAATCACTATGTTGGAGAGTAAATTACTGAGTTGTAGAGTAAATCACCAAGTTGAAGAGTAAATTACTGAGTTGTAGAGTAAATTACTGAGTTGAAGAGCAAATACTGAATTGTAGAGTAAATCACTATGTTGGAGAGTAAATTACTGAGTTGTAGAGTAAATCACTAAGTTGGAGAGCAAATTACTGAGTTGTAGAGTAAATTACTGAATTAGAGAGTAAATCACCGAGTTGAAGAGTAAATTACCAAGTTGGAGAGTAAATTACTGAATTAGAGAGTAAATCACCGAGTTGAAGAGTGAATTACCAAGTTGGAAAGTAAATTACTGAATTGTAGAGTAAATCACTAAGTTGAAGAGTAAATTACTGAGTTGTAGAGTAAATCACTAAGTTGGAGAGTAAATTACTGAGTTGTAGAGTAAATCACCGAGTTGAAGAGTAAATTACTGAGTTGCAGAGTAAATCACTATGTTGGAGAGTAAATTACTGAGTTGTAGAGTAAATTACTGAATTGTAGAGTAAATCACTAAGTTGAAGAGTAAATTACTGAGTTGTAGAGTAAATTACTGAATTGTAGAGTAAATCACTATGTTGGAGAGTAAATTACTGAATTGTAGAGTAAATCACTAAGTTGGAGAGTAAATTACTGAATTGTAGAGTAAATCACTAAGTTGGAGAGTAAATTACTGAGTTGTAGAGTAAATCACTAAGTTGGAGAGTAAATTACTGAGTTGTAGAGTAAATCACCGAGTTGAAGAGTAAATTACTGAGTTGTAGAGTAAATCACCAAGTTGGAGAGTAAATTACTGAATTGTAGAGTAAATCACTAAGTTGGAGAGTAAATTACTGAATTAGAGAGTAAATCACCGAGTTGAAGAGTAAATTACTGAATTAGAGAGTAAATCACTATGTTGGAGAGTAAATTACTGAATTAGAGAGTAAATCACCGAGTTGAAGAGTAAATTACTGAGTTGTAGAGTAAATCACTATGTTTGAGAGTAAATTACTGAATTAGAGAGTAAATCACCGAGTTGAAGAGTAAATTACTGAATTGTAGAGTAAATCACTATGTTGGAGAGTAAATTACTGAATTAGAGAGTAAATCACCGAGTTGAAGAGTAAATTACTGAGTTGTAGAGTAAATCACTATGTTGGAGAGTAAATTACTGAATTAGAGAGTAAATCACAGAGTTGAAGAGTAGATTACTGAGTTGTAGAGTAAATCACTATGTTGGAGAGTAAATTACTGAATTAGAGAGTAAATCACCGAGTTGAAGAGTAAATTACTGAGTTGTAGAGTAAATCACTATGTTGGAGAGTAAATTACTGAATTAGAGAGTAAATCACCGAGTTGAAGAGTAAATTACTGAGTTGTAGAGTAAATCACTATGTTGGAGAGTAAATTACTGAATTAGAGAGTAAATCACCGAGTTGAAGAGTAAATTACTGAATTGTAGAGTAAATCACTATGTTGGAGAGTAAATTACTGAATTAGAGAGTAAATTATTGAATTGAAGAGTAAATTACCAAGTTGGAAAGTAAATTATTGAATTGAAGCATAAATTATTGAATTGAGGCATAAATTATTGAAATAAAGAGTAAATTTCCAAGTTGGAGAGTACATTACTGAATTGAAGAGTAAATTATCGAGTTGGAGAGTAAATTACTGATTAGGAGGCTGAATTATAGGGTAAATCACTGAGTTAGAGAGTAAATTACAGAGCTATAAAGTAAATTTCTGAATTAAAGTGTATATTAAAATCACTAAGTTGAAAAGTACTCGTAAATTACTGAATTAATGAGTAAATTACTAAGTTGGAAAGTTAATTACTGAATAATAGGGTAAATTACCAAGTTGGAGAGTAGATTTCCAAGTTGGACAGTAAATTACTGAATTCAATGAGTAAATTACCAAATTAGAGAGTAATTTACTGATTTGGAGAGTAAATTACTGAAATAAAGAGTAAATTACCAAGTTGTAGAGTAAATCACCAATTGGAAAGTAAATTACTGAATTAGAGAGTAAATTTGGAGAATAAATTACTGAAATAAGGAGTAAATTTCCAAGTTTGAGAGAAAATTACTGAATTAAAGAGTAATTCACCGAGGTAGTGTAAATTACCAAGTTGGAGAGTAAATCACAAAGTTAGAGGCTAAATTACTAGATTAAGGAGTAAATCACCAAGTTGGAGACTGAATTACTGAGTTGAGGAGTAAATAAACCAGTTTGAGGCTAAATTACTAAATTAAGGAGTAAATCACCAAGTTGGAGACTGAATTACTGAGTTGAGGAGTAAATAAACCAGATTGAGGCTAAATTACTAAATTAAGGAGTAGATCACCAAGTTGGAGAGTGAATTACTGAGTTGAGGAGTAAATAAACCAGTTTGAGGCTAAATTACTAAATTAAGGAGTAGATCACCAAGTTGGAGAGTGAATTACTGAGTTGAGGAGTAAATAAACCAGTTTGAGGCTAAATTACTAAATTAAGGAGTAAATCACCAAGTTGGAGACTGAATTACTGAGTTGAGGAGTAAATAAACCAGTTTGAGGCTAAATTACTAGATTAAGGAGTAAATCACCAAGTTGGAGAGTGAATTACTGAGTTGAGGAGTAAATAAACCAGTTTGAGGCTAAATTACTAAATTAAGGAGTAGATCACCAAGTTGGAGAGTAAATTACTGAATTAAGGAGTAAATTACTGAGTTGAGGATCTGGAGTGAATTACCTAGTTTGAGGGTAAAATACTGAATTAAAAGTAAAGTATGAAGTTTAAGAGTAAATTACTGAATTTGAGAGTAAATTACTGAATTAAAGAGTAAATTACGAAGTTTGAGAGTACCGGTAAATTACTGAATTGAAGAGTAAATCATTAAGATGGAGAGTAAATTACTTAATTTGATAGTAAATTACTTAATTTGAAAGTAAATTACTTAATTTGAAAGTAAATTAATGAATTAAAGAGTAAATTACTGAGTTAAAAAGTAAATCACAAAGTTGGAAAGTAAATTACTGAATTAAAGAGTAAATTACTGAGTTGGAGAGTAAATTACCTAGTTGTAGAGTAAATTACCTAGTTGGAGAGTAAATTACCTAGTTGGAGAGTAAATTACCTAGTTGGAGAGTAAATTACCTAGTTGTAGAGTAAATTACCTAGTTGTAGAGTAAATTACCTAGTTGGAGAGTAAATTACCTAGTTGGAGAGTAAATTACCTAGTTGGAGAGTAAATTACCTAGTTGTAGAGTAAATTACCTAGTTGGAGAGTAAATTACCTAGTTTTAGAGTAAATTACCTAGTTGTAGAATAAATTACCTAGTTGTAGAATAAATTTCTGAAAATATTATTAGCGAGTTTTACTGATGTGATAAGCGAGATAGCAAAGTTATTGAGGGTCATTATAGCAAGGTAATATGGCGATAGACAAGGTGGTAAAATTATTGAAGGACATGTTATGGAAGTTTACCTATATAAGATTAATTACATAAGTACTCTCAGCCATTTTTTTTAACTTGATGATTTCCAAATGATAGACGGGACAAAAATGTCAATTAACACGGAAATAATGTTCGTCAAGCCTTCTGTTCTTCCTTGCAGAAAAATGATCATAGAAGGTAAGATAAGGGTCTCTGGAACATTTAGATTTTCAATTCAACAGTTCTCCGGGACATCACACGTAAAAAGTGATTCATTATATGTTAATTATCAGCTAATTAATTTACTATAGGCATAGAGGAAAACATTGGTTAGACCTTGTTGGTTGGTTATTGGACTGTCACATTTAGACCATTCATCAGATCTCCGGGATATCATATGTAAAACGTGATTCATTATATGTAATTATCAGCTAATCAATTAGCATGATGCTTAAACACCATGAACAGACTATAGGCATAGAGGAAAACATTGGCTGGGCCTTGTTGGTTGGTTATTGGACTGTCACATTTCTCCATTCATCAGATCTCCGGGACATCACACGTAAAATGTGATTCATTATATGTAATTATTAGCTAATCAATTAGCATGATGCTTGAACACCATGAACAGACTATAGGCATAGAGGAAAACATTGGCTAGACCTTGTTGGTTGGTTATTGGACTGTCACATTTCTCAATTCGTCAGATCTCCAGGACATCACACGTAAAACGTGATTCATTATATGTAATTATCAGCTAATTAATTAGCATGTTGCTTGAACACCATGAAAAGACTATAGGCATAGAGGAAAACATTGGCTGGGCCTTGCAGGTTGGTTATTGGACTGTCACATTTCTCCATTCATCAGATCTCCGGGACATCACACGTAAAACTTGATTTACTATATGTAATAATGAGCTACTTAATTAGAATGAAGTTTGAATGCCACTACTTAAGTAGCATGATGCTTGAATACCGTGAAAAGTCTATAGGCATAGAGGAAAACATTGATTAGACCTTGTTGGTTGGTTATTGGACTGTCACATTTCTCAATTTGTCAGATCTCTGGGACATCACACTAAAACATGATTCGCTATATGTAATTATCAGTTACTTAATTAGAATGATGCCTGAATGCAGTGAAAAGACAATAGGCATTGAGGAAAACATTGATGGGACTGTGTGGTTGGTTATAGGACTGTTACATGGTCTTTGTATACAGGTTTACTGTACTTAGGTCCTGTGGGTGTGTGTGGTCCTAAAATACAAGTGTTAATGTACCTGTGACCTGTGGGCGGTCTAACGGTTTTACTATACTTAGATCTAATGGATGGTCTTTAAATAAAGGTTTTCCTCTTCTTAGGTCCAATGAATGGGTGGTCTTAATATACATGGTTTACTGTACCTGTGACCTGTGGGCGGTCTTAAGGTTTTACTGTATTTAGGTCCAATGGATGGTTTTTATAAACAGGTTTTACTCAACATAGGTCCAATGAGTGGTGTTATATACATTTTCAATTGTATTTTAATCTTTAAATCAAGTCCATTGTCTGTAGCCAAGTTTATGTTTTGAAGTATGCCTTTATTACGGATATTAATTTTTAGTCTGCTAATTATTGACTAAGAAAGGTGTTAATGATCACAGGTAAGGTGTTAATTGGACTTGTAAATAACAATCGTGAAATGTAACAATCTTTTAAAAATTATCACCACATTGCCATGGTATCCACCCCCACCCCATCAGGAGTTTTACGGTGTGGTTCAAAAGACAGGGATTGTACATCAGGGATTGTAGTTAATTATCAAAGATCAGTTGTTTATTAGATATGAAAATAACAATCGTGAAATATAATAAATTTATAAAAAGGATCATTGCATTGTCAGGTGTCTGGGTATCATCCCCCCACCTCTCAGTGTCGTTCAAAAGCTGGGGATACCATAGATCTGATATTGTAGTTAATAAACAAAGATCAGGTGTTATTTACCAAAAATTACAATTGTGAAATGTGAAATATTACCATCTTATAATCTTATGTCACCTTGTCAGTGTATCAGCTCCCCCTCAGGAGTTTAAAAGTTTTGTTCAAAATCCAGGGACACCCTAGATCTGATATTGTAGTTAATGATCAAAGGCCAGGTGTTAATTAGATATGAAAGTTACAATCATGGAATATGACAATCTTATTAAAAGGATCATTTCAGTGTTAGGGTATCATCCCCCCACCCCTTCAGGAGTTTAACAGTGTTGTTCGAAAGCCAGGGACACCGAAGATCTGATATTGTAGTTAATAAACAAAGGTCAGGTGTTAATAACATATCAAAATTACAATCGTGAAATAAAACAATCTTATAAAAAGGATCACTGCATTGTCAGGTGTCGGAGTATCGCATACACATCCCCCCCACCCCCAAGGTGTTTTCAGGCGTGGTTCTAAAGGCAGGAAATTGTAGTTCAGAGATGATGCAGCATAGAGATGATAATGACTTCATTTGTTAAGTATGAAATTGGTGTTAAAAATGAAATTTTGATATGTTTGTGTGAAAGAGGAAAGAATAAACTGAGACAGTTTTTATCTGCGAAACTAATTTATCAGTTTCACGTATATTGTTGTGGTAGATACTTTCACCAGGAATTAATGCTATCTCCCCTTTTTATTACTTAATTATGGTAGATATCGCTGACCGACTATCGACTGTATTACTCGGTATAACTCAGGGGAACTCGCCAAATTGTGCCATTTCCAATATAAGGGCTATCTAGGACCTGTACTGCAAATGACACCAAAACACAAGCTTAACCGGGAACAGTTTTTCTTTCTTTACTTTTCAATTTTTAGAGTTTGAACATTAAACTTAAATTTAGAAAAAAAATGGAGTTTAATTTCATTAGAATTGTGTGAAAGAATAAAATTAAAACATTTTTTTTTCTTTTTTTTTCAATTCTCAAAATTTGAACAAAACTTAAATTTAGAAACTTAGAAACTTCTTTAATTTTGTAAAAAGATTTTTCCCCAGTCTTTAAAGTCTTTTATTTAGAATAAAACAGAACTTCTCATGTAGGTAAAAAGGAAATAATGTGTTACATATTTAATTACAGTTTTACTTGAAATGAGGAAGATTTTTTTTTTATTTTAGCAGGAAAACCAATATTCTACAATAATCATTAGTTTACTTGGGGGGGAAAGTTAATTAAGTTAATTGTAGCAAAAAAAAAAAAAAAAAAAAAAAAAATCTGAATTTTGGGATGGTGGAGTAGAATAATGGTGTTTTATGCCTCAGTCAAGATTTTTACACTTATATCAAGACGGTAAGTTCTTCAATGATGCAGTGGAGTAATGGTGTTTTACGCCACGGTCAAGATTTTTACACTTATATCAAGACGGTAAGTTCTTCAATGATGCAGTGGAGTAATGGTGTTTTACGCCACGGTCAAGATTTTTACACATATCAAGACGGTAAGTTCTGGGGTGTCATGGAGTGGAGTAATGGTGTTTTACGCCACAGTCAAGATTTTTACACTTATATCAAGATGGTAAGTTCTGGGGTGATGGAGTGGAGTATTGGTGTTTTACGCCACAGTCAAGATTTACTTTCACTGATATCGAGAGGGAAAGTCTTGGGATGGTGGAGGAAGCTGGCGTGTCTGTATTAAACCACTGACCTTTGACAAATGACCTGAAATGCATTTTCACATTAGGATCTAATTAAGAGGGATTCAAACCTAATCAGTGTAATCAGTGTACTTGCCGGTACCCTTACGATTTTGGCGTAAGTTGTACGATTTTGAAGTTAAAATTATGAACTTATGATTGCCATTTAAACTTGCGACTACAAAATTTCCAGGAAATTGGAGTTGAAACCATTTTTTCCCACAATTCACCGAGTTATTCCGTTGGTTGTTAGGTGTAAGATATCTCTGTCTTACACCGCTGTTTAACTCGTCGTGACATCATTGATGTCCAGTCAACCAACAATTTCTCAACATCACAATCACTTACACACGCTTAATGGATGACGTCATAATCATTTTATGTGAGAACGTCAACAAAAATTAATTATGTCATTTTCAGCAAGCACAGATGGTGACATGAAAACTGAACATTTGATGCAATTTTTTGTTTACAAATCATGTTTTATGTTGCAAATGTGTGAGAAAAAGAATCCTACACTAATAACAGGGTAAGACAGAGATATTTCAAACTCAGATGAATATTTCCGATGTCCAGAACTCGCTAAAGCTTGTTCTGGACAGGAAAATATTCATCCTGGTTTGAGATATCTCTGTCATACCCTGTTACCAGAGTTAGATTCTATTAAATGGCAATGTAAAAATATTGTCCATGTGTGCAAGACACCTGGGATCCAGTACATATGTTTAAAAATGGCTTCTTTAAGTTGTAGTCATAAAAGTGATCATCTTTAGCTGCCAATCAGGATCTTTAGCTGCAAATTAAAATAAGGAAAAAAAACACTGGGATAAAAAATTAAATCCCGAGTTATTATACAGCATATCCATGTTTTGTCAAGTCAAATACAGAAATCCTTAGGACTGATTTTATAAAACTTACGATCAAAATTTACCCAAACATACTCCTAGTCTCAATAAAAGGGTTACTGAGATGAGTATGAATTAGTGAGAGATGCTGAGATTTGTAAGCCCATATTTTAGATCACTTGGCAGGGATTTTTCTGGGTATCCACAGGGTCTGGTAAAGGGAACCATTCCCAATGCAAAAAACATACATTTTTCCCAATTCTGTAGTAAAAAAATTCCCATTTAGCTATGTTTATCAATTTTTTGAGAGAAAAAATTTCACAAAATCATCAACATCATATTCGGAGGATATCTTGTTCTGATAACGATTTCAATCTATATTAACCCACATTTTGCTGGATGATTTATATAAAGACAAAAGAGACAGCGCTATTTTGCTGTGAACACCGATATAATTTGTTCAATTACCAGTATTCTAGTGGCCTAGAATTTCTAATATGTTGTTGTGATTTTTCCCAAAATTACATTTTTGTTGAGCATTTTCCCAATTTCATCCCAAGGTCCTTTTCCCAAAAAGGTCAGAAAAATCCCTGCTTGGTCACTGTGTGCCTGAGTTCAATAGAAAAGATGCAGAAACCATGATTACATTACTAACAAATTCATTGAGAAGTAAATAGTGGTGTTTAACGTCCCAGTCAAGAATATTTCACTTATATTGAGATGTCACCAGGTAATAGGCAAAGGTACAGAAATTTTGTCATTGCACCTATGGTGTTACACAGCAGGGCTCTTTATCGTGCCAAGTCTACAGTTACATGGGACTTAAGTTCCAATAAAAAAGAACCATGAATTTCATTTCGTAATACAGAATGCTTAACAAAAGAATAGTCACTACCCAATTTCAAGTCTTTGGTTAGACACGGTCACGGTTCGAAGCCACTACCTCCCGTTTATGCAGCCAGCGCTTGACCAACTCAGCTACAGCAGTGGTCAATTATGTCCAGAGTTTTCCAATAGTATGAGGAATATAGCTATTGATTTTAAATTGGGATCCTTGATACTTAAACTGTAAGTCTGATGGACCAGCCATTTTTACCAGGACATTAGTATTTTTTTATGTGATAACATATGGACCTTTCAGTAATGATATTGGACTAACATAATTGCATATACAGTCAAACCTGTCTATAAAGACCACCCAAGGGAACCAGTAAAAGTGGCCTATATGAGCAGGTGACCTTTATATATGAATAAAGAACAAATGGGATACAATTTTACTGGCCTTTATAAGCAGGTGGCTCTTATATACAGGCAACCTTTAACAGCATTCGTACAGGCCTGGAAAAGTCCTTAAATTTTAAGGTTTACCCTAAAAAGACCTTAAAAACAAGTCTGGCCCTTAAAAGCCCTTGAATTTATCCTGAAGGCCCTAAAATGCCCTTGAATTTGGCCAGTTGGTTGTCTGTATTTTGATATTAAGTGGTTGCAAATAGACTATATAAATAAACAAATAAATTAATTCATACGTAACATTGAAATGGGCATTTTAAAGGTACCTGGCCCAACCGAACGAACAATGTCAAACTCCACTTCAAGTATCTTTACTATGGACATGTAAGTAATTGTTTTATTGATTGCCTTTGCACCAATACGTTTATGCTAAAATTGTCCTTCAAATTAGGCCTTAAATTTGCAAATAAGACCCTGAAAAGACCCTAAAAAGTCCTTAAATTTTGAGTCCAAATGTCTGTACCAACCCTGTTTAAGGCAGGTTGGACTGTAGTGATTTAGTTGAGCTAGGCTGTTCCAGTAATTTAGTTGAGTTAGGCTGTTCTAGTAATTTAGTTGGTCATGATTGGAGCTGATAAAAAGCCATTTCTCAGCTCTTTTATTAAATAAGGAAAAAATATTAAAAAACTCAAATAAAAAAAAAAACCTAAACTCTTTCTATGAATACATTTATGATCATTACAACTGTATAACAGATTCTATAGACGATTTTCTCGATTCGAACAAAGTTACGTCCTCGCAACAGAAGAAAGTGACTTGTTATCAATATTTTATTGATAAAAATCTAAATTGAGATTACTTTATCTGCCCCAGTTCAGACAACAGTCCAATCTGAATATAAAAATTTATTTCATGGCGTTTTGTTACTATTTACAAATAAGACTTTCGTTTTTTTTATTGAAATGGCGTCTGTCCATCGTTTCCATCTATTGTGAAATGGAAGCGAGTTTTTACATATATCAATGACGCTTTTTCACAATTGACTTATGGGTATTGATTGTCGTTTTACGCGTTGATGTAAAATTATTATTACATACATAACAAAACCGATATCTTGTCAATATCCAGGCCGGATTAGAAATACTGCTGTCGAGAACTTTTTTCATTCAATATTAAAACCAATTGCAGGGCTTTTTCTAGGTGTTTTTTGTTAATAAAAGTGGTCAGGACCATGATTTTGGAAAATTAGTGCACTTACGTCAATTTGAATTTAAATATCAAGCGAACTCATTTAACATGTCTAAAGACATGCATGTTTATAAAATCTTAGGCCATAATTATAAAATTAATTCCTAGATTTTCATCAATTTTTTTTTTTTTCAAAATTAAGGCGGGGTGGGGATTTTTTTTTTTTTAGATTCATAAGTAAGTGCCTTAAAGAAACTTTAGTAAAGAACACCAAAGAAAAAAATATAAACAAATAAACATTTTTTGGATGGGTTGGAAAAAGGGGGGTGAGCAGTGATGAATATTTCGGAATTAATTTTATAGCCTAAAGTTTAAATAAACATGTATAAAAGATAATGTAAATATATGTACTGTGTATATAAATTTATACTGGTATTTGTATTTTGGGTAAGCTAAATTTTAAAAAGTAATGTACCTGAAGATAATTGGGAAAAAAGACTCAAAAAATGGGAAAATATTAATATTTTTTGTCATTGGGAATAGGGACGACCTAATTTCGACCCTAAATCAAATCTGAAGAGTAGAAAAGCCCTTCATTGATAGATCTAAGCATTTAAAGGGAATATTAGTCTGCCGTATTTAAGGAATGGAAAATTAAAGCATTATTGACATGTAGTCAAACCTGCCTTAAAGGTCACCTCTATATAAGGACCACCTGTCAGACCTGCCTTAAAGGTCACCTCTATATAAGGGCCACCTCGTTTTAAAAGACAATTAATTTTTATCCAAGTTGTTTTTTATTCATGTATTTGAACCAGGCCCCAGTTTCACAATCATTCCTTAGCTAAGATTTCCCTTGACTTAAATTTAGCAAATTTTTGTAATCTCTTTTTGAAACTACTGATGAATATTTTTGTCAAAACTAAATGCAAATGTTTTAATCTAGAAGTGATCTTAAAAATAATACCTTAAATTCCTCAATATCTTTAAAATTAACAAAATTATTAAAGATATGAAACTTTGCAAGATTTAAGTTAAGGAAAATGTTAGCTAAGGAATTATTGTGAAACCGGGGCCAGTATGTATATAAGGACCACCTGCCTATAAAGGCCTGACTGACTGGTACCCTTGTTTTGACTGTGTTGATTTCAAGTGATTCATATATACAGAAAAACCTGCCTTTATGGCCACCTCTATATAAGGGCCACCTCGTTTTAAAAGACAGTTAATTTTTATCCAAGTTGTTCTTTATTCACATTATTTCAACCTGTATAAAAGGATCACTCGCCTATAAAAGCCTGAATTTTACTGGTTCCCTTCATCTGACAGTGATGATTTTAAGTGATTCATATACAGTAAAGCTTTGATTCATCGCCACCATTTGTTCAGTCAAATTTTGGCGTTATAAAGGGGTTTGGCGATAAATCAGGGGAGGTGGATAAAGAAAAACATAAACAAAATGGATTTATGGACTTCAAAATAGTGTGGCGATAAGCGAGGCGGCAAAGTTATCGAGGGGCATTATAACGAGGTTTTACTGTATACAGAAAAACCTGCCTTTGTGGCCACCTCTATATAAGGACCATCTGTTTTAAAGGACAATCAATTTTTATCCCAATTGGTCTTTATTCACATTATTTCAACCTGTATAAAAGGACCACCTGCCTATAAAGGCCTGACTGACTGGTTCCCTTGGTTTGACTGTGTGGATTTTAAGTGATTCATATATACAGTAAAACCTGCCTTTATGGCCACCTCTATATAAGGACCACCTCCTTTTAAAGGACAGTTAATTTTTATCCCAATTGTTCTTTATTCACATTATTTAAACCTGTATAAAAGGATCACTTGCCTATAAAAGCCTGACTTTTACTGGTTCCCTTCGTCTGACAGTGTTGATTTTAAGTGATTCATATACAGTAAAGCTTTGATTCATTGCCACCATTTGTTCAGTCAAATTTTGGCGTTATAAAGGGGTTTGGTGATAAATCAGGGGAGGTGGATAAAGAAAAACATAAACAAAATGGATTTATGGACTTCAAAATAGTGTGGCGATAAGCGAGGTGGCAAAGTTATCGAGGGGCATTATAACGAGGTTTTACTGTATACAGAAAAACCTGCCTTTGTGGCCACCTCTATATAAGGACCATCTGTTTTAAAGGACAATCAATTTTTATCCCAATTGGTCTTTATTCACATTATTTCAACCTGTATAAAAGGACCACCTGCCTATAAAGGCCTGACTGACTTGTTCCCTTGGTTTGACTGTGTTGATATATACAGTAAAATCTGCCTTTATGGCCACCTTCTTTTAAAGGACAGTAAATTTTTATCCCAATTGGTATTTATTCACATTATTTAAACCTGTTGTAAAGAACCACCTGCCCATGAAGGCCACTTTCACTGGCTCCTTTAGATGGCCTTTATGGACCGGATTTTGTCACCGAGTTTGTCACCATAGTAACTTCTTTGATTTTCTAGATAAGCCTCTCTCAATTTATTGTGTAGCCTAATTGTGACTGAACAAATGGTTACAATGAATCAATGTTTTACTGTTTATATTTATATTGGCGGTAGCTCAGTTGGTAGAGTGCTCACCCCATAAGTCGAAGGTCAAGGGTTTGAACTCCGACCTGGTCTGACCTAAGACTTGAGAGTGGGTTGTGACTGTTCTTCTGCCAAGCACTTAATTGGCATTACGTATGAAAATCATGGTTTCTTTCAGATTGGAACTTGAAATAAACAAGGTTCCGTGCCACAGTAGGTGTGGCACGATAAAGAACCCTGCTGTATAATGCCATCAGTGCAACATATAGGCAAAATTTCTGCTCCTTCATCTATAGCTGGCAGTTTCTTGATATAAGTAAAATATTCTTAACTGGGACGTTAAACACCATTACTCAACTCAGCTCCTATACATACATATAATTTTGTCACCCTTCAAAGAAATTTTTCGCATGGTGATTGGTTAACTTGCCAGGGTACATGGAACTGTGTTTGGAAATCTGCCGGGGTACATGAATGCACATGACGTTTAGCGGTAAAAGGGAAGTAACTTGTACATCGCGGACTTTAGTTCTGGTAAACAAACATGGCGTCAACTATGTAAGTCACATAAAATACGAATGGAAGTTAAAAAGACCAAATTAGTACCGCTTTGAAGGGTGACAAAAACGTTATACAGGGTTTTTGCAGGTTACACGGCCCCATGTACCCCGTCAAAGATAAATGTACCCTGAGCTGCATGTAACCTGCCAAAGCCCTGTATGAATTATAATATACCTTGATTTCTGATGTCATTCTAACAGAATCGCCTGATTTGAGTTATTGATTCTGACTTCAGGGAAATTGAAAGTTGATTTAAAATCAAGTTTTAGTTGGATTGAAATATGAAATTAGAAAGCTATTTTTAGACCATTGATTTCCATTTTAATGATCAGCTACTTCAATATCATAGTTATGTCTAAAGCCTGTCTGTGTCATATAAACTTGTAAAGCTTGATCATCTATAAAAAATAACTCTCTCTCTCTCTCTCTCTCTCTCTCTCTCTCTCTCATATTCTCTCTCTTTGTCTGTCTTGGGGCCTTGTATCAACTCCTAATGAAGTCCAACGCCTAATGAAGTCCATACTTCTCTAGGCATCAAAATTAGAACTCATATTGAAGTCCAGCCATTAGGAAGTCCGGACTTCATTAGGGATTGGCAATTTCGACACCTACTGAAGTACAGAGATCGAGGATTTTTTACTTTAATAGATAAATCTATTGTACTGTTATTGGCTTCAAGAAAAAAGAAGTAAATGTATGTAAATAAATAAATAAATAAATTGAATATATGCAAATAGTTTAAAAATAATTAATTAATTAATTAATTAAATAAATATATGCAAATAAAGAAATAATTGAATTTATGCAAATAATAAATAAATAAATAGTAATAAAAAAATACAAGAAAAATTTAATTAAAAAATTAACATACTTCTATTGATATGGATATCTGTTGACTCTTATAAGATTAAATAAATAAATAAATAAATGCCAATAATAAATAAATAAATAGATAGTAATAAGAAATAAAAAAAAAAAAAATTAATGTACCTCTAACGATATGGATATCTACAGACTCTTATAAGAATAAATAAATAAATAAATAAATAAATAAATAAATAAATAAATAAATAAATAAATGCCAATAATAAATAAATAAATAAATAATAATAAAAAATACAAAAAAAAAATTCAATTAAAAAAAATTAATGTACTTTTATCTATATGGCTATCTAGATTAAATAAATAAATACATGCCAATAATAAATAAATAAATAAATAATAATGAAAAATACAAAAAAAATTAATTTAAAAAAATTAATGTACTTGTATCTATATGGCTATCAATGGTACTCTATAAGATTAATCTATCCTGACTACGTACGTTTATTGTTAGAACGTATCATTGTAATTAATGGTATCTCATGTAGACTAGCTATATTTGTTCATGTTTCCAAACCCTCAACACGAATCTTATACATCACCAGTAGTGTGTTCCTTTACAATGATACATGAGTCGTATTAATGTTTGAAGTGTATATGTCGGAAACCTGTATTCTTACAAACATTTTGATGAATTAGCATGAATTTTACCAATAGCGTTTCCGTATTGATTTCGGCACAACCAACTTTTTTTCGTGTTTAAAGATTTCTGTGGAAGTTCATGGTTTATTTTTGTTGTATATTAGTTTCATTTAGAGTAGTTTTGTGTAAAAGAAGTTGGAATTCTCTTTTGTATGAATAAAAGACATTTTTTTCTATTTTCTTTGGGGCTAGTTACATAGATCAACATGTTAGGTTCAGTCGACTGCCCATCAATATAGAGCCATGTTTATTATTGAATGCTTCTATCAAGCCGTTATTGGAAAAATAAAATATTTGTGCAAATTTGGGAGAGAGAAAATATATTAAGAAAATTGATTTTGCGATCCAAAGCTCCGAGAACTTAGGCAAGATTGGATAAGCTTAAGTTTTTTTAATGCCACCGCAATCCCACAAACCCTCTTTCCCTCACATAGGCGAGTGGCTGAGTGTTGAAGGGTGCCAACAAATTCTTAGCTCTACAATATACCTTTTTTAGGCAATTAAATAGTTTTATAACTAATTCATTTAGTGTTCCCCAATTAGTTTTCACCTGTAATGGTTGTTCACCGGTAATTGGTGTTCACCTGTAATTAGTATTCACCTGTAAATTATTGTCACCTGTAATTGGTTTTCATCTGTATAAAGTGTTCACCTATAACTGATTTACACCTGTGTTAAGTGTTCATCAGTAACTAATGTTCACCTTTAAATTATTTTCACCTGTAAATTATTTTCACCTGTAAATTATTTTTACCTGTAAGTTATTGTTCACCTGTAATTAATGTTTACCTGTAATTAATGTTCACTTGTAATTTATTTTCACCTGTATGAAGTGTTCACCCCCATTAGTTTTCACCTCTAATGGGTGTTTACCTGTAATTACAGGTAGTTTTCACCTATATCAAGTGTTCGCTTGGAATTGTTTTTCACCTGTACCAAGTGATCACCTGTATTTGATTTTCACCTGTTTCAAGTTTTCATCTCAATTAGTTTTTACCTCTAATTGGTGCTTACCTGTAATCACCACAAGTTTTCACCTGTATCAAGTATTCACCTGCATGAAGTATTCAGCTGTAATTAATTTTTACTTTTATGAAGTGTTCACCTATAATTGGTGTTTACCTGTAAATACCAGTAGTTTTCACGGATATGAAGTGTTCAGCTGTTATTGGTTTTCACCTGGAATTGGTGTTCACTGATATTGGTTTTCACCTGTATCAAGTTTTCACCTGGAATTGGTGTTCACTGATATCAAGTGTTCAGCTGTAATTGGTGTTCACCTGTAATTTGTGACATGTACAAAGTGTTCACCTGTAATTGTTTTTCCCCTGTAATTGGTTTTCACCTATATGAAGTGTTCACCTGTAATTACCACTAGTTTTCACCTGTCATTGGTTTTCACCTGCAGGCAATTGATTTCACTCATTAGTGGCCATCATTCTGATTGATAATTACAACCTTGAGTGAATGAACAGATGATGAATTACTAAATAATATACTTGTTAGTAATTTTCAATGGAAACAAACTCCGCTAAGTTCCGCTTGACTTGATTCAGCGAGGATCCGAATAGGATTTGTAATTAATATGACTTGTCAGCTTACAATTAGCAGGTCCTCGTTTCTTCTGAATGATGGGAAATTTATTTTAAAACATGAAATGGACGCTGGCTGATGTTTAAAGTTTAGATCAATACAGGAAATACGAACGGTTCGTTGATTTCACAAAATGGAGTTTGTGTATTGAGCTTGCGTTTGATCAGCATTTAATAAAACAGTTTTGTTTTCATTATTTATTGTTTAACGAAAGTTATTGATTACGCATGAAGATATTTTCATATTTAAATCGAAAATTAGAATAGCTCCGTCATAGTTTTTTTTACAACCATTATCCTTTATTATAAAGGTATTTTGATTTTCTAGAAAGCGATATCATGTTTCATGATACAGAATTATGTTTAATGTGTTAAATTTTTCAATAATTTATTGATTTATTGTTCAGATGACTGGCCAGGGTAAATAGAAATCTTCTATGAATAAAGTGTTAGGATTAGGTACTATATATATATATATATATATATACAAAAATTGTGGTATAATATATTTATATATTAAGTGTGTGTATGTACCAATTTTTATGATACTGTGCTCAGCGTCTGGTTCCAACATCAGTCACTTTATGTTTGGTAGGACTTTGTGATAAACTGTTTTGTAAGTATTTAGTACTATATAGAAAAATTGTGGTATATATATACATATATATATATATATATATATATATATATATATATATATATATATATATATAAGCATTTTCATTGATACTGTGTTCAGCTTCTGAGTCACTTTATGTTTGGTAGGATTTTGTGATATACCCTTTGTAAGTATTAAGTACTATATATATATATGATACTGTATGACTTTATATATATATATATTGGTGTGTGTATGTACTGATATTCATTGATACTGTGTTCAGCTTCTTCTTCCAACGTCAATCTGATTATCTATTGATCTATTGGTGGGACTGTGTGACACACCGTTTATGTAAGTCTTTGGTACTATATATATATATATATATATAATATATATATATATTGTACTTGGGGCTGAAGTAATTTACCCCATTCACAAAGTAAAATCTGTTACAATGTAGTTTTTTTCACAATCATTTTGATCACTTTGCATTTTTCACAAATTTTCAATATTCATATTGTTTTCTGTCCCTTATATTTTCTTTTTTCTTTTTTCATAATTTTGGTCATTATGGTGTGTGTTTATTTTCACTTTTTATGCAAGGGTCCTGGCCCCATTCACAAAAGATTGAGAGAAAACCCTGATGAATTTCAATTTCAATTTTTAGCTCACCTGGCTGAAGGTCATGTGAGCTTATGGCATAGCGCAGTGTGTGCATATGCCTGCATGTCTGTGTGCATTATTAACACCTATTTTCGACTTTTCCTCAGAAACTACTGTCATAACTTCAAAGAAACTACTGTCATAACTTCAAAGGTCAAAGTTACAGATAAGAAAGAATACTGAAATTGTTAATTATCTTGAAAACTATTAAATTTTTGAATTGGCATGTATATTAGAATGTTGTAGGTATTGATACAACAATCATTTTGATATATAGAAAAAGGTCATGGGTTCAAAAGTCAAGGTCACAGATGCAAAATAATACCAAAATAGTAAAGAATCTCGAAAACTATAATTTTTTTGTATAGGCATGTACATTAGAATATTGCTGGTATTGATATAACAATCATTTTGACACATAGATTAATGTCATGGGTTGAAAGGTCAAGGTCACAGATGTGAAAGAATACTGAAACGGTTAATTATCTTAAAAATAAAAAAAAATTGTATAAGCATGTATATTAGAAAATTAGACATTGGCCTCATGATCATTTTGATATATTAATAAAAGTCATACGTTCAAAGGTCAAGGTCACAGATGCTTACAAATCCCAAAATGGCCAAGTTAATTTCTTTTGTACTTTTGTTTTCACTACTTTAGCCTCAAGTTGTTACTATTATGAAACATTTTGACATTAGGGTTTTAGTATTTATGTTTTCTTGAAATGTATCTGCTAACCATTATTTATCAGGTGAGCGTATCAGGCCCAATTGGCCTCTTGTTCTGTATTTCTGTTGCTGTTTTGCGAGGGTGTCATATCAGTTCTTCTAATGCCGTGATTTTTCACAGCGACGTGAATATTGACAACATTTGAACATAGCATATGTCAAAAACAATTGTCACATGACCTGCTTACATCATTATACTCAAAGAACTAAACCCGATACCATGTTTCTAGAGGATTACAACAAGACGACAGTCCAGACATTCAAATGGCTGTCTTGGGATTGTATAAACTTGCGATGTTTGGCGGAAAATAAATTTATTTGACATTGAAGGCTGATCTTAATTAATTGAAATTGATTTATTGAGAAAAATTGATATATATATATATATATCATTTACAAAATCCAGACTTTTTACAGGCGGCCCTTATATATGGTCAAACCTGTCTATAAAGTCCACCTAAGGGAACCTGTAAAAGTGACCCTAATATACAGTCAAACCTGTCTATAAAGACCACCCAAGGGACCCTGTAAAAGTGATTCTTATTAGCAGATGGCCCTTATATATGCATTCAAACTCGTGTTGCTTAAGGCCACTTTAGGGAATAGCCACTTAAGGGAACTTGTTAAAGTGCCCTTTATTGGAAAATGACACTTAAATACAAGTTTAAACAACCTGAATATAGATAAAACTTATTTGTTCTTTAAGAGCAGGTCGTCCTTATATAGAGGTGGCCTTTAAGGCAGGTTGGACTGTATTTATTGAGGAAAATGGATATGGGTGTGTGTGTGTGTGTGTGTGAATAAATGAAGTTATTTTTTCACTAATAATATATTTTAATAAATAGCTGGTGTCATTTAGATATAAGTGAAAAATTACTAAGCTCTCTCTTTCTCTCTCTCTCTCTGTATAATATTTCAATAAATAGCTTGTGACATCTCAATATAAGTGAAAATAATATTAAGCAGTTTCTCTCTCTCTCTCTCTCTCTCTCTCTCTCTCTCTCTCAATAAATAAAGTTATTTGTCTAATTAGAATATATTACAATAATTAACTGGTTACATCTCATCTAACTGGGTGACACTTCACACTCTCTCTCTCTCTCTCTCTCTCTCTCTCTCTCTCTCTCTCTCTCTCTCTTTCCTTTTCTCTCTCCTTTTCTCTCTCTCTCTCTCTTTCTCTCTCTCAATAAATAAAGTTATTTGTCTAATTAGAATACATTACAATATATAGCTGGTTACATCCCAGTATAAGTTGACACTTAGCAATCTCTCTCTATCTCTCTCTCTCTCTTTCTCTCTCTCTCTCTCTCTCTCTCTCTCTGTCAATAAATAAAGTTACTTGTCTAATTAGAATACATTATAATATATAGCTGGTTACATCTCAATATAAGTTGACACTTAGCAATCTCTCTCTCTCTCTCTCTCTCTCTCTCTCTCTCTCAGTAAATAAAGTTATTTGTCTAATTAGAATACATTACAATATATAGCTGGTTACATCTCAATATAAGATGGGCAATCTCTCTCTCTCTCTCTCTCTCTCTCTCTCTCTCTCTCTCTGTGTCTCTGTCAATAGATAAAGTTATTTGTCTAATTAGAATACATTACAAGTTTTTGTTGTTTTGATTATTGATACATTGATTAAAAAAACCAACAACACCGTACACCTGATCACGTTCTCCTCTCCGCCAGAAAAACACGTAATTAAATTTTCTGACGACTAATTGGAGAAGTCCTGGTTGTACTATTATTGGCTATATATACTCAGTCGCTCATACAACAACTCTTCATTCCAGTCAAAGTGTATATATACGAAACAAGCTAGTTGTGTTGTTAGCTAGCATATCGTAAAAAGGACTGTTTAAATGAGACCTTATGGATGATATAAAAGGCATATAGTCGGTATGTATCACATTGTGCACAATGATTTTTTTTTTTTTTTTTTAGAGAGATGAAAAAATTCGGGTTTTTGTCTATTGTTAAAAAAAATTATCGGGTTGTATATTGGGAATTATTTGTCAGAAATACTGATTAATAATTTAGTTGGAACATTTGAATGGTATGGTTTTTAGACAATTGATCAATATAGCCATTAGATTATGAAAGTAAAACCAGCTCTATATTGAGTCTGTCTCTCATGCGTGTTGTTTTTACAAATTATAAAAAAAACCACGACATGTTTTTTTTCTGATTTTAAAACAAAAATACAAAGTGAATGTTTTATACATGCACATGCATGCATTTTTGTCGTGCATAAAGTCTTAATTTATTTCACAAACAAGTATTTAAATTTGGGCATTTTTTATTATTTTTGTAAGTGGGAATTGGATAAAAGCCTCGTCTATAAATGACAGTGCTTGTCACATTAAAATTCTGATATTTACAGTAAATGTATGGCTTTTTGGAATTATACAAGTGCAATATAGTCGATTCAACATAGAAATTCAATATCATGTTTATCATTGATAGCATATTTCCAGAGGTGTCGTTAATTTTACGAAGAGGGATATTTTTAGGACGGTCATATTTGGGGCTGATATAAAGGGTCACTAGTCAATTTTACATAGAAATTCAATATTTTATCATTGACAGCACATTTCCAGAGATGTCGCAGATTTTTACGAAGAGGGATATTTTTAGGGCTCTCTAAGTCATATTTGGGGTCGATATTTTAGGGCTCACTAGTCAAATCCACAAAGAAAATTGACAGCACATTTCCAGGGATGTCATGAGGGATATTTTTTGGGCCCTCAATACGTTAAATTTTGGGCCTACCTATATCGGAGCTCACTAGTGGATTCCACATAGAAATTCGATATTTGTTCATTAAAAACATATTTCCAGGGATGTCGTGCATTTTTAAGAAGAGGGATATTTTTAGGGCTTTCATTGGGACATATTTGGGGCCTATATCAAGACTCACTAGTCGATTTCACATAGAAATTCAATATTTGATCATTGCTAGCACATTTCCAGGGATGCCGTGAAATTTTACGAAGAGGAATATTTTTAGGGCTCTTGCTCGGTCATATTTAGGGCCAATATAAGGGCTCACTAGTCAATTTCACATAGAAATTCAATATTTGATCATTGTCAGCACATTTCCAGGGACGTTGTGAATGTGAAATTTTACGAAGAGGGATATTTTTAGGGCTCTTGCTCGGTCATATTTAGGGCCAATATAAGGGCTCACTAGTCAATTTCACATAGAAATTCAATATTTGATCATTGTCAGCACATTTCCAGGGACGTCGTGAATGTGAAGTTTTACAAAGAGGGATATTTTTTAGGGCTCTTGCTCGGTCATATTTGGGCCTATATCAAGACTCACTAGTCTATTTCACATAGAAATTCGATATTTGTTCATTGATAGCATATTTCCAGGGATGCCGTGAATTTTTACAAAGAGGGATATTTTTAGGGCTCTTGCTCGGTCATATTTGGGACTGATATCAGGGCTCACTAGTCAGTCTATTTCACATAGAAATTCAGTATTTGATCATTGACAGCACATGTCGTGAATTTTTACGAAGAGGGATATTTTTAGGCTCTCATTTGGCCATATTTGGGGCCGATATATGGGTCTCATATTAGTTGTATTTTTCACAAATTTCACAATTTAAAAAATGATTATAAATAATTGACTGTAAAAATAAAATAAGTTAATTAAAAATAAATTCATGTGAAAACACACACAAAAAAAACAACAACAAAAAACGGTATATATTAGAAATTAAGTATATTAAATATGTTTTCTCTATTTAAGAGCTTTGTAACAGTAATAATAGTTTTTATTTTCACAATTCTGGCCATTACACCCCTATTTTAACATTTACAAGGGCTCTCAGACCCTCAAGCCCTATTTACTACAGATTTGAGAGATAGCCCTATTTTTAATAAGTGGGTGGCAATCCATTGATATTGAAAGCATCACTGACAACCAAAGTCCAAAAGTTTTTAATCAGTTGGAATAAAAATAACCAGCAAATGTTTAAAAAATTTATTGCGATTGTAACCAGACTGCATTTCTGGTTTCGGACTTTTATATGAAAAAGGGAAAACCTTGCCTGACTTGATTCTCTTTTTCCCACATGGAGTTTTTGGTGCTACAGACATTGAAGTACAATGTACATACATTTTTACATCTGCAGTGCGCTCAGGGCAATGTGCAGAAATGGTTCTTCAATGTGCCATGCCTGCTGTGACACAGGGCATCTGTTTTTCAGTCTACTCAAAAGACCCCATGACTTTCAGTGCTTGGCGAAAGAACAGTCACTACCTACAGTCAAACCTGTCAATTATAAAGACCGCCCTCTGGAACCAATATAAGTGTCCTTTATGGACAGGTGGCCCTTGGATAGAGGTTCAAATAACATGGATAAAGACCAATAAGGATATTTTAAAAGCAGGTGACCCTTATATAAAGGTAGCCTTAAAGGCAGATTTGACTGTATTTTCAAGTCTTGGACAGACCAAGACACAGATACCTGACTGTCTTGCCTTTAGTATTTTGGGGGTGAGTGGGGGGTGTCTGGGGGGGAGTCTTTTTTCCAATTTCCCAATCACCTTGACTGCCTTATAGTATTTTTGTCAGACCACCTCTATATAAGGGTCATTAGAATTGTATCCCAATTGTTCTTTATTCATATTATTTGAACCTGTACATAAAGGCCACCTGCTCATTAAGACCACTTTTACTAGTTCCCTTGAGTAACCTTTATAGACAGGTTTGACTGTAGTTGTAATGAATCAAGGTTTTACTGTACTATCACCAAACCTCTTTATAATTCTAAAATCTGACTAAACAAATAGTGGCAATGAATTGAGTTTTTTTTTATGTAATATTAAACTTTTGACACATTTCACAGTTTTTTCTAATGACTTCAGAAGCGAACATCGAGAGAACAACATTGTCAGACAGTCAAGTATGTTGTATATGCCAAGAGTAGTAGATTATAAGAATAGTTTCTACCTGGCAAAACAAAATAATTATTACTACATACACTGTTAGTATTGATGTGATAATTAGCCCGTTTCACACCTGTGAGAAAAGATCGTTTAGGTCGACACCGTTTATATTTATGGGTACCGTGTACGGATGTCGGTAACGAGTTATGTTAACACAATCTTACAATTATTACAGGTATTCCTCTCTCGTACAGTTGGAAATGTGCATTTATTACGCCGTGATTTACAAACACAAGGTTTCTGGTGTAGACTTATCTCCGGAATTAATCTGAAGTGTTGGAATTACGAACAAATTGGCATGATCAAAGAAATGTTTATGAATGGCAGGTATGTGTATATTATAATGAAAGCTTTTTACTGACACTGACCAAACTCTATCATTTTGTAATAAATGTGTTCTTAGCTGACACCCCTCCTTAGCTGTGGGGTGTCATTTCTTAGATGATGCTTTCTTGAACATTGTAATACTTTTGTATCTTATAATGAAAGCTTTTTACAGACACTGACCAAACTGTATCATTTTGTAATTAAATTATAATCAGTACCCTTAGCGGAGGGGTCTCGGAGGGGTGTTATTCCCGTTCTTTAGATGATTCTTTATTGAACATTATAATTCAATAGTACAGTCAAACCTGTCTATAAAGGCCACCCAAGGGAACCAGGAAAAGTAGCCTTTATGGGCAGATGACCTTTATATACAGGTTCAAGTAATATTGATAAAAAAAAACAATTGCGATACAATTCTACTGGCCTTATAAGCAGGTGGTCCTTATATAGAGGTGGTTTTTAAGACAGGTTGGACTGTATAATATAATGAAAGCTTTTTACTGACCAAAATGTATCTTAAACAAGGCATTTTGCAATTAAGATAATCAGTGTCCTTAGCTGACCATGATTTGTGGGTGGGTGGGGTGTTATTCCCTAGATCTATGTCCCTGTCTAGTTGTTTAATTCTGTGAGGATAAAATTTCGTGGTTCAGACACTGAAACTTATTCATGGGTATAACATTTTGCGGTACAGTGCCCAGTGTTAACAATTTTCTGGACAGATTATTCAGGTCAAAGCATGATGAATGCTACATGGAAATATTCACTTGGTATTTAATTCCGCTCTATTAAGTCAAACCGTGAATATACAGAAATTAAATCTCCAGTGAATAAAAGCAACTATACAGTAATATTAGCCATAATGTATCAAAATGTGTTTTGTAATTAAAATAATCCGTGTCCTTAACTGACCATGATTTGTGGGTGGTGGGTTGTTATTCTTTAGATCTATGTCCTTGTCTTGAAACAGATACTGTTGTAGTTTTGTGTGATGTATAGCCTAAACTGTCTTAACCCTTTAATTGGCAGAGAAATTTTGGAAAAAGTGCAAAAACTGTACCCTATTTTCACTGCAGATTTAAGGGTATTTGCAGTAAAAATGCTAATAACCAACCCATATATATTTTGTATCACCATATACTATACTTCCCTTTTAGGTACGTTTCATCCATATATCGGTTGCCATGGCAACATAAACACCACATTTACGACAAAAACATGTGAAAAATCGCTGAATTTTGTGTTTTTTCAAATAAATGTCTTATATCTTAAGACCAGTAAGCTAGAAAAATATGGTTTTGCAGGAAAATCAAAGTTAAGTATCAATGGGAGATGCTGCAAAAAAATAATTTTAAAATTCGCATTTTTTCACAAAAAATAAAAAGAACAAATTTCTTAGTTATCATCCCCAAAATATAAAAAAATGGCATACTATTGATGCGAAAAATGCATTTTGTTTTGTTACCGTTGATCATTATTTCGACAAAAATATTTAAGTTTTTGCTGAAATTTTACCACTACTAAACCATACACATAAATAAACTGTTACTCCAAAACTTTTATTTAAAAATATTTTCAGTCAAATTACTGTTGTCATGGCAACAAAAGCCATGCAAAAACAAAGATAAAGAGGGAATTTCTGTTTTATTTCACTTTATATTGCTATTTTCTTATATTGGCAGGTGTAAAATATATGACTTTTGGTAAATAATATCAAATAAAGCATTAAATATATTTGAATACGAAAGATGGTTTCACAATTTCTATTTTCACCCAAAATATGAATTCTGAATTCCGTAGCATTTTCGGCCAATTATTTGATAAAACCATGCAAAAACCTTTTACATGTATTTTGTTTCATTTTTGAAAACGTTGAGGATATAAATTTCAGCCCAAAACTCTAATGATATCAGGGGTCGGATAAATAATCAATTGTATATATTAGGGAGACTAATATTCTTCTTTCACTAAAATGGTAATTTCAGACAAAAAATCCGTTACCATGGTAACCAAAAATGTGATGACTGCGTTACACAAGAAATAAATTGTGTAATTTGACTTTATTCTTATCATCCCTTGAGCTTGGGTTGATTTAAAACTTAAATTTTGTTATTCCACATGACTTGATTATTAGGTGAAGATGTATAGACGTGAATAAATTCAAAATTTGCGTGTTCCACCCAAAATAGGAACTCTGAAAATAATAGGTTTTCGGTCAATTATTAAAAAAAACATGCAAATGCTTTTATTCTTGGTATATCTTTTTAAAAGGTGAGACTGTAACTTTGATTTCATAACTTCAACAATACAAATGAACTGATCAATGGTAAAAATAACTAAATTAGAAGAATCTTACTATTTCGTTTTAATTATCTCAAATTCCATTACCACGGCAACCAAAATAGAAAACTGTTTACAATTGGTGTCTTTTCAAGAGTGTAGTTCTAATGGTCACTACATATTGTCAATGTCGGGATTGAGAAGATCAGGACTTGCATCATGTATAGTATTACCAACCCAACACATTTATATCAGTTCCCGTGTACAGTTAGGAGTGAGTGAGTGAGTAATGATGTTTAACGTCCTAATCAAGAACATTTTACTAATATCTAGACGTCACCAGCTATAGGCGAAGGTGCGGATGGCATTATTCATCAGGGTTCATTATCGTACCGAGCCTATCGTGACACGGGACCTCATCTATTTTAGTTTCCATCCGAAAGAATCGTGCCTTTCATTTCGTAAGGCCGAGTGCTTGGTGATAAAAACAGTCGATATCCACTTTTAAGTCTTTGGTCAGACCCGGTTGGCGTTCGAACCCACGACCTCCCACTTACAGAGCGAGCACTCTATCAACTGATCTAATGCAGTGGTTGTACAGTTAAGAGTTTATAATCAGCGGTCTCAATATATTTATGTCTTTTCCTATATTGATTCAATCACCTTTTGTTGTGTTGTCGGTTGTGTCATGTTTTTGGTTACATTGTATGTTGTCAAGTATGTTTTACTACCCAGTCAATTTTTTTCTATATACTAGCATATTGAAACGGTCAGATCAAGGATGGTGGAGGAAACCGGATTGCCTTGAAAAAAAACAACCTTCGGCAAAGGAAATGACAAACATTCTCACATTAGGATGTGTTCCGAGTGGGGTTCGAACGTAGGCTTGTGATCCGTAACTACACACTTCAGTCCACTTGGCCACCTAAACCCACATATGTTTTAAGTTACCATTACTGATTTACTGGTGGTGGAAATTAATGATAGCAGCCCGTGCTATAAATGGTGTGTAGCCTAGCAAATAGAGACTAAATTTTATTAACTTCAGTTTGTTCTCGCCAAACATACCGCTTGGTACTCTAAAGAACCCGGCTGTATAATGCCATAAGCGCAACGTACAGGCAAAATCTCTGCACCTTCGCCTATAGCTGGCGAAGTCTCGATATAAGTGAAATATTTTGATTGGGACGTTAAACACCATAACTCAACATAAAAAGATCGATTTGGATAACTGACAGCTTCGAACTTCTGTATTTCATTGGACTCCTGATAAGAATGTAACAAAATGAAATATACTGTAAGTGCGAGAGGCTATTAGGTTTCTTTTGTAAACAAATTATATGTTGAAGGGTGTAAAAAGTAAAACTCAAGAACCAATAGACTGAAAATGCAAAAAAGTGTCCCCTCTGTCATAAAAGGGCTGGCTAATTGTCAAATTCACTTTCTATACTGAATAATATTGTTACATACACAAGTTTTCAGTTCAGCAGCAATGCCATTTTATTAAAATGTGTGTGTGTGTGTGTGTGTGTGTGTGTGTGCGTGTGGCGTGTGCGTGTGTGTTGTATAAACGGAGAAGTTTTTGTAAGTCCAGAGAAGCACCAAAGGCACTTTCCCAGAGGGTCCTTAAAAATTAATAGTAATAATAAAACGGTACAAAAAGCAGCAATTTGACGTGTTCTGGAATCATTTCGAGTGTTCATAGTTAAATCACTTTTTAGTATTAATTAACAATGCTTTAAAAATATTATTTAGCGCACGCGGCAAAGAAGTAAATGCGTTTCTTGCATAATAAAGGTGTTTGAATTCGCATCGGAAATCTTTCAGCCACTTGCAATGAGACCATGTGCTATTCATGTGTGTAGTATTTAGCCACAGTACATATATACGTGTGTTTGAGCTGCTTATTCCTTGCCAGAATTATTCTTCACTGCTACCCCAACAAACCATTTCGCGTACTTCAGACTTATCTACCCGTAGTTGCCTTTTACAAGTATGTGTTTTTGTATACTGGGGTAATAAAGGTCCAATCTCTCTCTCTCTCTCTCTCTCTCTCTCTCTCATATTAATGGTGATTAATGTCTGTTATATTTTTACCGAGGCAAATACATCGGTTGTCTCATAGTATGCGATGACCATGATACCCGTGCTGACAATCACTCTCATTAATATAAGTAATAATTATTAATATTAAAATAAATATTAGTGGTTAATTATCACATCCGACAAAAAAACAGTCGTGTTGTTAACATTTTATGGTATTATAAACAGATATGTGCCTGAGTAAATGGGGATCCATAACTTATGTATGGGAAGGTGGGAAGGCCTTAAACAATCATTATCAGTTCTAAAATAACGTCTGATGAACCAAGATCACATTTCCAAGTTTTATTATAGTATGTGATACTTTGGATCACTCAAATCTTCGATTTATTTCTGCAATTATCAAATGAATTGTTAAAAACTTTCAATGTTAATAAACATCCTTTCAGAATCACCGATCTAGTATTTGACCCCTAGTCTGATATATTTATATACATCTGTTAAATATTTCGTAGTAGAAGACATTTATCTACCGTCGTACGTAACACTACAAAATCGGCAAAATGTACCAGATGTAATGCAAATTCAATTTGTGATATCTTTTAAATTATTTGACTTCTGTTAGTCGTTGATATATCAATGGGTAGCTATGAAAATTTGCCTTTTCATCATTTAAAGATTTCATTTTAATCACTTTAATTGAGCAAACCAATCGGATATAAACCTGAAAATCGGCCGTCTTCAACGCTGTTTTCAAGACTCTTTATTTTAGACTAATAAAAGTGTAATCAAAAGTCAATATTTCAAGAATGTAAATGGCCAGAATTCCTTAGAAATACTTATTTTTATTATATTACAAATATCTCTCTGATCTGACATTTCAGTGTTGAAAAATCTTAAAGTGAAGAAAGGTACGGTCGCGGAAGACTGGCAAAAACGTCAAAGTTGTATAGGATTTGGCACTTTTTAAAGCATATTTATTAAATTGTCATTTAATTTCGCATATCTAATTTTAGAGTTTAGAAATCATATAGTTGAATTCTGCATTAAATTTCCTTTTAATTGATAAAAAATATGATACAATCCATTCGAAAACACACGTTTGCATGGTGTCGATTGCAGCCAATGCCTTGAAAGTACTCAAAAAGTGCAAAAATTACGGCGTAAAACGATGTGTTTACCTAAACACGAATTTTTCGCCCGCATGTAGTACAAATTCAAAGTTCTAAATTTCCGTCATTTCGCGTCATATAAATGATTTTGTAAATTTTTTTAATATGATTTTTTCTCTATTTTTCACACATATAAGTTTGACAGCATTTTAACATCTAGAAATGCATTAAAAAATCGGGTTTAAATAATGTAGAAAAAATTTCACGAAAATAGAAATTTGAATTGCGTGCTTGAATTTCAAGTAAAAAAATATGTAGGACAGAGTGTTTGTAAAGAAAAACAGAAAGAACAAAGTTGATAGGAAATTTTCTCTAGTTTATTTTGATACCAGGGTTTAAAAAATCCGTCCACAAATCAAATTTCCACGCCGAAAATAGTACACCCGACACGCCGAAAATCAAAATGGCGTAGTTTGGCGTATCTGCCAATTAAAGGGTTAAAGGCCACTTCTGTATAAGGACCACCTGCTTTTAAAGGCCATATAAATTTTATCCCAAATGCTCTTTATCAATTTATTCAGGTTTTTTGAACATGTATATAGGGGTCACCTGCCAATAAAGGCCACTTTTACAGCAGGTTCTCTTTTGGTGGCATGTACAGACTTATTTGACTGCACACACACACATATATATATATTTATATACAGTCCAACCAGCCTTAAAGGTCACCTCTATATAAGGGCCATCTGCTTATAAAGGCCAGAAGAATTGTTTCCCAATTGTTCTTTATTCATATTATTTGAACCTGTATATAAAGGCTACTTGCCCATAAAGGCCACTTTTATTGGTTCCCTTGGATGACCTTTATAGACAGGTTTGACTGTATATAATGGTTTAAATGTGTAATATATATGGAATGAACATTTGTTCATTATTAAGACCACTTCAGTAGCTCAGTTGGTAGAATGCTCATTCTGTAAGTGGGGGGTTTTGGGTTTGATCCCCAGCTGGGTCAGTGACCCAAGACTTGAAAGTGGGTTAGTGAGTGTTTGTTCGTCAGACGCTCGGCATTATAGATCAATGTTTTCAATACTGTGCATGATGGAGAAGTGAAATAATCTTGACTGGGATGTTAAACACCATTACTTAACTCAACTCTTCGTCTCAAACAAGGGTAGGCTAGTACGGTATATAATTAACTGATGCTCTAATTAGATACACATACATCTGTGTATCTTAATGATTCTACTGATTTTTGTTTGCCTAAAATTACTGCCGAATGCAAGTAATTTCCCCGGGGATAACATGACTTAAATTTCCTATTTTGGCGACTGAAATTCCCAGAAACAACTGTGGTAAGGAGAATCCAACTTTGTGCCAGCATGTCACAATGCAGTTTGTTATACAGTCCAACCTGCCTTAAAGGTCACCTCTATGTAATGGCCACCTGCTTATAAAGACCAGTAGAATTGTATCCCAATTGTTCTTAAATTCATATAATTTGAACCTATATATAAAGTTCACCTGCCCATAAAGACCACTTTTACTAGTTCCCTTAGGTGGCCTTTATAGACAGGTTTGACTGTATATAAGGGTCACCTGCCAGTAAAGACCACTTTTACTGGTTCCCTTGGGTGACCTTTATATACAGGTTTGACTGTATTTAAGAAATTAATTTTCCAGAAATTCCAACAACCATGATACACTAACAAATTCAATCTAGATCTAGTTATCTTTACCCAAAACATTTTCAGATCTTGTCAAAATATAACATGTTTATAAGGTGAATCCTAGCTATTGCCAGCATGTCATAATTGTGCAGTTTGTTATAGAGAAAACTGAAATTTCCTAGTCTAAAAGGCAGAAGTCAGAAGTTTTTAAAAATTCCTGGATTCTTGTCTAATTGGTCCAGCCACTGTGGTAGCTCAGTTGGTAGTGTTTTCTCCCTAAGTGGGAGGTTGTGAGTTCTTACTCTGACTGGGTCTGATCTAAAACTTGAGAATGGGTAGTTACTGTTCTTTTGCCAAGCAGTTGGCACGACAAAATGAAAGTCATGGTTCTTTCGGATGGGAATATTTAAAACATGAGGTCTCGTGTCACAGTTGGCATAGTACGCTAAAGAACCCTACTGTATAATGCCGTCGGTGCAATGCACAGGCAAAATTTCTGCACCTTTACCTACAGTTTGCAACATCTCGATATAAGTGGAGTGTTCTTGACTGGAATGTTAAACACCATTACTTAACTCAACTCAACTGGTCCAGGTGGTGTTTATATATTGGTTTAGATACAGTGACTGAAATTAGAACACAGTCTGAAATTCAAAACTTTAATTTTAATTTAAACAAAATATAAGAAAATTTTAAAATGTTACTACTGTCTGATGCACTTTTTCAGTGGCCTTGAATTATGCTTTTTTTTTTATTAAAATCCTATAAACTTGAATAAAGATTGATGTGTTTCACATACTTTTTCCTTGTCATAACAGGAAATCTGTATGTGCATTGGCGATAAGCATATAAAATTTCTGAACTAACTAACACTTAGGATACTAACACTTAGGCGCTACTAGGATTTAACACATTGAAAAACCAATCAAATGGCATATCCTGTTGTGCATATGATGTAAATTGTCACCAAGGACATCACTTCTGGTGTTAACATTGCCATTTTTGTGATGTAAAGTCCCCATAGCACCAACATTTTGACTTCTACAGAAATACTTTTTGGCAATCATGGATTCGCAAACAGATTTTCAGTTACAGCTAGGCACAAGTAAGTGAATAATATCAAACACTATTATACAATTATTGACGAGGTAGACATAAGGATTTATCAACCTTAAACACATTATATTTACCGAGGCCTGAGGCCGAGGTGAATATTATGTTTTTGAGGTTGATAAATCCTTATGTCTACCGAATCGAAAGTCAATAATTGTTTTATTATATGACCAATGATTTTTATCACCATATTTTTATTTTTTGTAGTACAAAACGTAAAAAATTCCCTTTTCTTTTTGTAATGTTACATCATATAACGTCGCATGCGTTTTTGCGTGGTGAACATTACCCATTGTTACGTCACACAACGTCTTGTGCGTTTTTGCGCAGTGAACATTACCTATTGTTACGTCATTAAAACGTCGCATGCGTTATTTCGTGTTGAATATAACGATTTATCAGGTTTGCCAAATGCCTTCTTAACCAATCAGAAAAGGGTAAAGTCATTGACCATGTAATTATCAAGTTTATTGTCTATGGAAATAAAGCACAACTCACTGTCACAAACATGGTAATTTGGACCATGGTCCAGGTGAAAATGTGCATTCATATTTAACATCTACCTGGTTATCCCTCGTCTTTTGAAGTAAGAGAGGAGTTTTGAATTTGAGTTTCATTCTGCCTTTCCTTTCATCTATCCGTCTGTCAGAAATTCTTGTCTCCCCAAATTCTCCAAAACTATGTAGCATTTTTTCATGAAATTTAGCCAAAAGCATCAACATCGTGTCCATTCGTCCGTCCATTTGTCCGAAATTCTTGTCTGCATAAATTCTCCAAAACTATCATGAACTTTTTCATGAAACTTGGCGCAAAGCTTCATCATGGGTAAGAGATGTGCATATCGTTAACCTAAGTTGGTTTGCTTGTTTTTCTGGGAGTTATTGCCCTTTGAACCCAAGTTGGTTTGCTTGTTTTTCTGGGAGTTATTGCCCTTTGAACATAAGTGCTTAGGTTGGTTTGCTTGTTTTTCTGGGAGTTATTGCCCTTTGAACATAAGTGCAAATCACAAAAAGTACCCTGCTGGCTGTTGTTCCTAATTCACTGAATTTGTTCTTTCTTTTTCAGATTGGATAGATCGTATGTGTATTCAAATCTTACTAATAACTATCCTGACTTTATATACCGGTAAGTCAACATTATAATTTCTTTATACTCAAACCACTGCGGTAGCTCAGTTGGTGGAGTGCTCGCTCCATAAATGATAGGTCGTGGGTCTGAACCTCGACTTGGTCTGACCCAAGACTTGCATTTAGCATTACAAAATAAAAGTCATGTTTCTTTCAGATGGGAACTTAAAAAAAACAAGGTCTCGTGTCACGGTAGACATAGCACGATTAGGAACAATGCATTCAGCGCAACACAGGAAAAATTTTATACCTTTGCCTATAGCTGGCAGCATCTCAATATAAGTGAAATATTCTTGACTGAGACGTTAAACACCATTACTCAACATGCAAATTGGGACCTCGGTGGTCTGTGTGGTCCAAGATGGTTCATGTCTTAGAAAATATCAAGGAATTCTTTTTATTTTTTAAGGTCAGGTAATTGTCAAGAAATTCAAAAAGATGTAAGGGGATTTGAAAAATTAGGAAAATGTCAAGGAGTTTTATATTTCTTTGTCAAGAGTTGTGCCCCTTTAAATAGAAATTTTAAAAATATTGAATAGCAATTTAAAAATGGGAATATTTTGATATTTGACTGTTAGAGTTGAGAAATATTAATAGTTCTATACATCTGGAATTCTTGTTTCGATTCCTTAATGAATAAAAAAAAATTGAAATTTAAGTGCAATCTAGAAATTTGAATATCTTGATATTTGAGTGTCAGAGTTGAGAAATATTTCTTTATGTCTGGAATTCTTGTTTCGATTCATTGATGAATACAAAAAATCAGAAATTTAAGTAGGAATATTTTGATATTTGAGTGTCAGAGTTGAGAAATATTCTTACGTAACTGTGATTTTTGCTTCAAATTATTGATAAAGAAGTATTATAATAATAGATAAACATTTTAGAGCCATTTAAAAAAAGAAAGATTTCGATATTCAAGTGTCAGTGTTGAGAAATATTTCTAAATATCTGGGATTCTTAGTTCTATTCATTGATGAATAAAAAAAAATTACGGTAAATGCCATTTGTAAATGGAAATATTTCGATATTTGAGTGTTAAGAGTTGAGAAATTTTTTTAACTGTTTTTTTGCTTCATATTATTATTCAAAAACTAGATAATTAAAATAAAATAAAAATAAAACGTTTTAGAGCCATTAAAAAAAGAGAAAAGATTTCAATATTTGAGTGTCATTGTCATGAAATATTTCTTATATAACTTATTTTTGCTTCAAATTACTGATCAAAAAAATTTAAACATTAAACATTTTAAAGCCATTTAAAAAAAGAAAAGATTTCGATATTCGAGTGTCAGTTTTGTGAAATATTTCTTATATAACTGTGATTTTTGCTTCAAATTATTGATCAATATTATAAAAATAAATAAATAAATGAAAATTTAATAAAATTTAAAAAAAACATTTAAAATGGATTTGATTGTCAGAGTTGTGAATATTTAAATAAAATGGTACCTGTGTCATGTCAGAATTAAATATTTTTGTAAACATCTTGGGAGATCGAGAGAATGTTTTGAATCTATCAATTTCTAAAGAGAAAAATTAAACATTAAATGACACAGCGATTACACAGGTTGGAACTGTTTAAAGAAAAAATTACGCCATCAAATGATAAATGGAGTCGATTTTCTACATATGGTTAACGGAGGGAAAAAAATGTTACGATATTACTATCTTAAAGATGTTAATTTAAAATCGCGCTGTCAAGGACCGCAAAAACGATTTTCAAGCGTCATTTGATAATCCCTCAATTTCCTGCTATGTTGTGAGCCGTTTGCGTGGCGACAATAACACCCTGTAGCAGTTTTCTGAATGTGACAATAATTGCTATTGGAAGCCAACTTTAATGATGTTCGTGAAAGATCATTTATTTTAGTTTGAACAGACTTTCCTGATATTAACAACCCCCCCCCTCCCCCCCCAAATCACTAAGTTAACATATTCTGTCTAATTTCGTCAGTGGTGTGGTGTTTGCCAGATGAGCTACTCATGTTTTGGGGCCTTATATTGAGTGTTATGAATATCATATTACTATTAGTTTACCAATTTCGTCAGCTGTTTTGTAATAAAGTTTTATTTGACTGGTGAGCTACTCATGTTTTGGGGCCTTATATTTAGGGTTGAATGTCAGTGTTTGTATTACTTTTAATTTACCACTTGGATCAGCTGTGATGTAATAAAGTTTTGTTTGACAGGTGAGCTACTCATGTTTTGGGGTCTTATATTTAGGGTTGAATGTCAATGATTGTGTCACTTTCAATTTGCAAAGTCATAAATTCTGTCAGTGGTGTTGTAGTAAATTTCTATTTGCCAGGTGAGCTTCTCATGCTTTTTGCCTTTATATTTAGGGCAGAATGTCAATAATTGTATCACTTTCAATTTACTCAAACTTAAATTTTGTCAGCGGTGTTGTAGTAAATTTCTGTTTGCCAGGTGAGCTACTCATGTTTTGGGGCCTTATATTTAGGGCAAAATGTCAATGATTGTGTCACTTTCAATTTGCAAAGACATAAATTTGTTAGCGATGTTGTAGTAAATTTCTGTATGCTAGGTGAGCTATTCATGTTTTGGGGCCTTATATTTAGGGTTGAATGTCAATGTTTGTATCACTTTCAATTTGCAAAGACAAATTTTATTTGTGGTGTTGTGGTAAATTTCTGTTTGCCAGATGAGCTACTCATGTTTTGGGACCTTATACTTAGGGCAGAATGTCAGTGATTGTATCACTTTCAATTTACTCAGACATAACTCTTCAATGAATTTTCCTAAACAATTAATTGGACACCAAAAAGTTCGTTTTTTGGGGGGTTTTTCATTCATCATTTTATCATTCCTCTGGAGCCATTTTGTCAAAAGGTCAGAGTCTGAATAATGTTTACATCTTATATAAAAAAGTGTAACTAATAATTGATTTTAATGGATGATGATTGTATTGGATAAGTCTCAGAGCGGGAGCCGGGTCGATAGATAAAGTCGTGAAACAACTACAGTTTTAATTTATTGGTCTATGTCGTCTTCCTAATGATGGGGTATATTATGATATATATATGTACAGTGTTTGTATATACCAGCTGAAAACATGTACAAAAAAGTTCTTCTTTGAGAAAGAAAAAAATAACAAAAACCATTTAGCACTCTATGCTCATAAACTTTGTTTTTATTTATTTACTTATATATTTATTTATTTTTTTTATATATATATTTATTTATTTATTATTTTTTTATATTTATTTTTTTTTTTTTTTTTTTTTTTTTTTATGCTAAAAAATTTGATATCAATTTTTTCCACTTAACTATTTCATTAAAGATGCTGCTGCCTCAATATAAGTAAAAAAATCTGAACTGGGGCGCTCTGCATTCTTTTAACTAACTCATAACTGAGGCCACTTCAATATATGTGAACTGGGGCGCTCTGCATTCTTTTAACTAACTCATTACTGAGGCCACTTCAATATATGTGAACTGGGGTGCTCTGCATTCTTTTAACTAACTCATTACTGAGGCCACTTCAATATATGTGAACTGGGGCGCTCTGCATTCTTTTAACTAACTCATAACTGAGGCCACTTCAATATATGTGAACTGGGGCGCTCTGCATTCTTTTAACTAATTCATAACTGAGGCCACTTCAATATATGTGAACTGGGGCGCTCTGCATTCTTTTAACTAACTCATAACTGAGGCCACTTCAATATATGTGAACTGGGGCGCCCTGCATTCTTTTAACTAATTCATAACTGAGGCCACTTCAATATATGTGAACTGGGGCGCTCTGCATTCTTTTAACTAATTCATAACTGAGGCCACTTCAATATATGTGAAAGAATCTGAACTGGGACATCAAGCATCATTATTTCACTCAACCATTCCATAACTGATGTTGCCTCGATATAAGTGAAAGAATTTTTACTGGGGCATAATTGATTGATTGATTGATTGATTGATTGATTAATTGATTGATTGATTGATTGATTAAATGGGGTTTTACGTCCCAATCAAGAATAATTCACTTATATCAAAACATCACCAGCTATAAGTCAAGTGGTCAAAATTTTAACCTTTGCTCAGGGCAAAGTCAAGGGATGGTTCTTGAACCTGCCATGCCTGTCGTGACACTGGGCATTAATTTTAAAGGTTTCTTCTAAAGGACATCATGACTTTTACTTCTAAATGCAGAGTGCTTGGCAAAAGAATAGTAAATCTCAGTCAGACTCCCACCGGGGTTTAAACCCATGACTTACCATATACAAAGCAAGCACTCTACAAACTGATTTACTGTAGTAGTTCATCTAAATTGGATAGAATATACAGGCTATGTCAAGGTGTTACAACGATCGTAAAATCTCAACAGTTACGTCAGAATCAATACTCTTATCGTCGGAGAAAATTTCATTTTAAAAACGGCCATAAAATGACTTAATTTCCATTTAAGAATTCTCGTTTAAAGTACAAGTCTCTCTCTGGAAAGACTTACATGATATTAATAGAACAGATTATACTCGCTTTCTGATCGAGTCCGGACTGACGGAAATATTGCAGAGGTATAGAAAGACTTAGAGTGAAAGGAGCAGCAGTGAATATGTTTGCTTTAAATTACTACCGAATAAAATAAGTATCCCCTAGGAGAAAATTAATAAAAATTTCCCAATTTAACCACTAAAATTCCCAAAACAACAGTGATAAGCTAGCAAATCAAGGCCTTACCTATGTTCCAGATGCTGTCACAATATGACATCTTTGGAAGGAGGATCATAGTTATATTGCTAGCAGGTCATAATGAAGTTGGCTAAATTTCAAAACATTACATTTTCCAAATTTTAAAGGAAAAAGATATTTTTTGACAAATGTAACAAAATCACTGGGCAGTAAAGATATGGTGTAGAGGACTGTAGAAGTGGCATTTTATGGCTAGTCAATATTTCTTTTTATATTGAGGCAGTCAATTTTAAGATGGTAGGGGAAAACTGAAGTAAAAACTCCAGGCCTACTGGCAAACTGGCAGTGAAGAGGGAGACTGGATTAACAGTGTTTTACACACAGTCAATATTCTTTCATTATACCCCCTGCAAACAAAGTAGGAATCACCCTGTCTGTCTGTCTTGTTTGAGTGCTTGTCTGTCTGTCTGTCTGTCTGACTGTCTGACTGTCTGTCCATCTGGTTGTCAGTCCCAATATCAATCGTGTCTGCTCCATATCTTCCAAGTCTATAGATGGATTTTGATCAAACTTGGAACAGATGTAAACCAACATCAGGCAATGGGTTGCATACCAAATTTATGTGCACAAGTCAAAGGTCAAGGTCAGAAGGTCAATGGGGGGAGGACAGGGGATATTTGACTCTCAAAAGACAGTTCTAGTTTATATTGAGGCAGTCAGTTCTAGGATGGTATGGGAAATTTTAATGCCTCCGAGATAACCACCAACCTTCGGCGAACAGACTGACAGATTTTCTTACCCTAGGTTCTGTCCAAGTTTGATTTGTGGTTATTGTACAGAGGTTGGTGAAACTTTACACGAATGATCAGTGTGAGATGTAGTTGTGCAAATTGGTTTCCCGTTCCAATTCACTCATTTTGCAAGGCTGATACAGGTCCTTTTATTTTTCTTAATAAATTCATGTTAGAATACCTCTTGGAATAGGATCTTGCTTTCATTGAAAGCTTGTGTTTTTCAACTATTATAATGAAGTAAGATAAGGGGGATGCTTATAAATAAATACATATATATTTTGTTTCTAAAATATGTTTTTTCAATTTTTGGAATTATATTGCAATTAATATGAGGTAGGGTAAGAGAGATGTGGGGTGACACATAAATGAATAAATGCAAACATTTCTTGTTTCTAAAAAATTTGTTTTTTATGTTTGGGAAATATATTGCAATTAACATGAAGTTGAGAAGGGGGAACTTGGGTGACACATGATTTCATATGCATCTTGCTTCTAAAAATCCGTTGTTTTTTGTTTTTGGAATTATATTGCAACTGACATGAAGTAAAGAAAAGAAAGGGGTGGTGTTACAAATAAATGAATAAATGCAAAAATTTCTTGATTCTAAAAAATATGTTTATTGATGTTTTGGAATTATATTACAATTAACATGAAGCAGAGATGTGGACAACACATAAATGAATAAATAATTAAATACATATATTTCTTGTTTCTAAAATATGTTTTTTCAATGTTTTGGAATTATATTGCCATTAACATAAACTAGGGAAAAGAAGGCTGGGATGACACATAAACTCGTATGCATCTTGCTTCTAAAATTCTGTTTTTTTTATGTTTTGGAATTACATTCAATTAACGTGAAGTAGGGAAAGAGAGATGTGGGGTGACACAAATGAATAAATGTAAATACTTCTTGTTCCTAAAAATAAGTTTTTTTCAATGTTTTGGAATTAGAAGGCTGGGGTGACACATAAACTCATATGCATCTTGCTTCTACAGATATGTTGTTTTCTTATGTTTTGGAATTATGTTGCAATTAACGTCTTCTATTGAGACTACATCTTCTCTATATACATTTCAACACCTCTTAATGTATTTATACAAATGAACTACCATTTTTTTGCTGTGTAATGTATATATATATAAATGTACTACAGTTTTGTGTGTGTTTTTGTATGTATATATATATAAACGTTGTTATATTACATTGTAAAGTAGAAAAACCCACCATTTCTTGTTATTTTACAAGTCAGAGATGTAAATAATCGTCTATTTGTTCAGCTGTAGAAATAAAGATATCTAACTTCTAACAAAAAGATATGTTTATCTCTGGGATAAAAAATTGTTTTCTAAACAAACAAAAAAGATGAATTGAATTGTGTATAGGCAAACAACTTTGACCTGTCAACTTGACCTTTGGATAGAAATATTCATATAGGAGAATCCACACATTAAATGGGTAGTTTTAGGATTCACGATTAATTACATAAACAGTGTTTTTGATAAGTGTTCCTCAGTATGTTGACAAAAACAAAAACAAAACAAAAAACGTGTCCTTAACCCTATATATAAATTAACTGATCCATAATGAAAGGTCAAGTGGACAGGTCATTGTTGTTTGACTATATACTATATCATTATGTATATACAGTACAGACCTGTCGAAAGTTAAACACTAAACTAACAAATCGGGGCCCAAAAGGCAGCTCTCATTTCGGACTCTCGTTAACTTGTCTGCTTTTCGGCAGCTGTTATTTATCTTGTTACAGGTTTTCAGTCACCAACTCTCCATATCTCTGCCACTTGACAGCCGAGATTCCACTCTTATTTTGTTACCTCGGGTGTTAAACTTTCGACAGGCCTGAACTGTATATATTCACAGTATCACAGTGTACCAGAAGGCCATCTTCATATACATGTATATATATATATATATATATATATATATATATATGTTTATACATTTACAATAGATATATATATATATATATTCTGACTACCTCGATACAAATATTTCATTTAAAATGTTTTCTAGAACATAACAGAATTTATTCTTTGTAAAACAAGTTTATATATATATATATGTTCAAAACTTTATATATTGCAACTAGGATCGGCAATTCATAATCTGTAGCTCAGTTTGGTAGAGTGCTCGCTCTGTAAGTGGAAGGTTGTGGGTTCAAACCACGACCGGGTCTGGCCAAAAACTTGAAAGTGGGTAGTGACAGCTCTTTCGCCAAGCACTTGGCATTAGGAAATGAAAGTCAGGGTTCTTTCGGATGGGAACTTAAAATAGATGAGGTTCCGTGTCACGGATCCCTGTAAACATATTTATTTTGCGCAGTGTAATAATTTTCGCTTATTTGGTGATCATAGTTATGTGTGTAAATTTATACTTAGCGAACATTATATTACTAGTATGTTTATTGTCCACCAGAGCATATTTAAAAAATGCAAAAATTTTACTATGCAGATTTGTCTAAATTTCATATACTGAGAAATTGAATACACACAAAGTTTATACATTTACAGTAATATCAGGTTGCTTGCCGAGGGTCAGTGTTTTTTCAGGCACTCTGTTTTCCTCTACCAAGATGGGGTATACTGATTTACCTATGTCGTTCCTTCAATCTGTAGGAAACAAAAATTCTGTAACAGTTTTCTCAGCAACTGATAAACACAGCCACTTAAAATTTTGTATGCGAGTTCAGTATGAGGTCCGATGCTACAAATACAGATTTCAAGTCTGACAGTTATCTACTTCCTGTCTATGGACTTAGGTTATTTTTGACATTTATATATGTTAAAAGCAGGGATAAGTTTATTTTTGACATTTATATATGTTAAAAGCAGGGATAAGGTTATTTTTGACGTTTATATATGCTAAAAGCAGGGATAAGTTTATTTTTGACATTTATATATGTTAAAAGCAGGGATAAGGTTATTTTTGACATTTATATATGTTAAAAGCAGGGATAAGGTTATTTTTGACATATATGTTAAAAGCAGGGATAAGGTTATTTTTGACATTTATATATGTTAAAAGCAGGGATAAGGTTATTTTTGACATTTATATATGTTAAAAGCAGGGATAAGTTTATTTTTTGACATTTATATATGTTAAAAGCAGGGATAAGGTTATTTTTGACATATATGTTAAAAGCAGGGATAAGGTTATTTTTGACATTTATAGATGTTAAAAGCAGGGATAAGGTTATTTTTGACATTTATATATGTTAAAAGCAGGGATAAGGTTATTTTTGACATATATGTTAAAAGCAGGGATAAGGTTATTTTTGACATTTATGTATGTTAAAAGCAGGGATAAGGTTATTTTTGACATTTATATATGTTAAAAGCAGGGATAAGGTTATTTTTGACATTTATATATGTTAAAAGCAGGGATAAGGTTATTTTTGACGTTTATATATGTTAAAAGCAGGGATAAGGTTATTTTTGACATTTATATATGTTAAAAGCAGGGATAAGGTTATTTTTGACATTTATATATGTTAAAAGCAGAGATAAGGTTATTTTTGACATTTATATATGTTAAAAGCAGGGATAAGGTTATTTTTGACATTTATATATGTTAAAAGCAGAGATAAGGTTATTTTTGACATTTATATATGTTAAAAGCAGGGATAAGGTTATTTTTGACATTTATATATGTTAAAAGCAGGGATAAGGTTATTTTTGACATTTATATATGTTAAAAGCAGGGATAAGGTTATTTTTGACATTTATATATGTTAAAAGCAGGGATAAGGTTATTTTTGACATTTATATATGTTAAAAGCAGGGATAAGGTTATTTTTGACATTTATATATGTTAAAAGCAGAGATAAGGTTATTTTGACATTTATATATGTTAAAAGCAGGGATAAGGTTATTTTTGACATTTATATATGTTAAAAGCAGGGATAAGGTTATTTTTGACATTTATATATGTTAAAAGCAGGGATATACTACTGTATAATGCTTATATTTTGCTGTAGTTTTATTTTTCCCAATATTTGCGGTTCTTGTAATCCTGCGAAAATAAAACCACCACGAAAATACAGCATTTTGTGGCAGTCAGTAAAGTTTCAGATTCCTACCCCCTCTTTTCCTTTAATAAGATTAGACAGTGAAAATTGACATCGCAAATACACTGGGCATAGTCGAACTGCGAAAATTTGACATTGCAAATTAACTGGGCATAGTCAAACCCTGAAAATTTGACATTGCAAATAAACTGGGCATAGTCAAACCGCGAAAAATTTGACATCAGGAATAAACTGGGCATAGTCAAATGCGAAAATTTGACATCAGGAATACACTAAGCATAGTCAAATGCAAAAATTTGACATTGCGAATTAACTGGGCATAGTCAAATGCAAAAATTTGACATTGCAAATAAACTGGGCATTGTCAAACCGCGAAAAATTTGACATCAAGAATACACTTAGCATAGTCAAATGCAAAAATTTGACATCGCGAATACACTGGGCATTGTCAAACCGTGAAAATTTGACATCACGAAAACCGTGAAAATTTGACATCACGAAAACCGTGAAAATTTGACATCACGAAAACCGTGAAAATTTGACATCAGGAATACACTGGGCATAGTCAAACCGTGAAAATTTGACATCACGAAAACTGTGAAAATTTGACATCACGAAAACCGTGAAAATTTGACATCACGAAAACCGTGAAAATTTGACATCACGAAAATAAAGCAATATACAGTAAGTGAGCATTAGCTCACAGATTTCTTTGGTTTTTTCTCAAGGTCATGCTATGTATAAGTTGACAGAGTCATTCAACAGCTTCGGGAGATCATTAGATAATGGCATATAATGGTTTTTTATAATTATTCAAATTTTATTCTCCATAGAGTGTTAATTCCTCTCATGAAAATATCTCTTAAAAGAAAAATTATTAAGAAACATCTTTTCCTGTTTAAGATTATTTAAAAAAAAAAAAAAAAAAAATGGAACATAAGTATTAATCTCTGCAAATATTTTGTGTGTGTTATGCAGTACCGTACTTACAGAAGCTTCCTTGACAGAAACTACTACAGTATCTTAGTTAGTAGAGTGCTCTCAGGTGGGAGGTTATGTGTTAGAATCCCAGCCAGGATCTGATCAAGACTTGAAAATAAGTAGTGACTGTTTGTTTGCCAAGCACTCAGCATTTAGAAATAATGTCACAGAGTCCTTTGGATGAGACCTTAAATACCGATGTCCCATGTCCCGCAGTTGTGGCACATAAAAAATAACCCTCCCTGCACATTACCATTGGTCCAAATTATTGCACTTATATTATTGTCCATTATTTACTTATAGTGGTCCAAATTATTTGCCACTTATAGTGGTCCAAATTATTGCCACTTATAGTGGTCCAATTTATTGCCACTTATAGTGGTCCAAATTATTGCCACTTATAGTGGTCCAAATTATTGCCACTTATAGTGGTCCAAATTATTGTCACTTATAGTGGTCCAAATTATTGTCACTTATAGTGGTCCAAATTATTGCCACTTATAGTGGTCCAAATTATTGCCACTTATAGTGGTCCAAATTATTGCCACTTATAGTGGTCCAAATTATTGTCACTTATAGTGGTCCAAATTATTGCCACTTATAGTGGTCCAAATTGTTGCCACTTATAGTGGTCCAAATTATTGCCACTTATAGTGGTCCAAATTATTGCCACTTATAGTGGTCCAAATTATTGCCACTTATAGTGGTCCAAATTATTGCCACTTATAGTGGTCCAAATTATTGCCACTTATAGTGGTCCAAATTATTGCCACTTATAGTGTCCAAATTATTGCCACTTATAGTGGTCCAAATTATTGCCACTTTTAGTGGTCCAAATTATTGCCACTTATAGTGGTCCAAATTATTGCCACTTATAGTGTCCAAATTATTGCCACTTATAGTGGTCCAAATTATTGCCACTTATAGTGGTCCAAATTATTGCCACTTATAGTGGTCCAAATTATTGCCATTTATAGCTGGTAGCATTTCAATAAAGGGGAAGTAAGTGAAATATTATTGACTTGGACATAAACCCTGTTCAATGAATCAATTCAATAAAAAATTTGAGGATTTTTTTTAAAATAGTTAAACCTGTATATAAAGACCATAAAATGGACCTAAGAAATACGGACTTTATAGATAGGTGGTTTTAATATAGAGGTTCTTTTTAGTTGAAATATGAGATCTCTGGTAAATTTTTTGACATTTTAGTATAAACAGGACACCTATCAATATAATAAATTTAATAAACGATATAGAAATGCTATGTTTCATTGTCGCAACAACATTCCTCATCAGTAGACTGCTTAGACCAAAATTGTGGAAATTTGAAGGTAGGTTTGTAATATGTCATATTTATAGTCACTGACTGTCCAATTTCTGTGGTGCTAGCTCTAAGAAAAAATCATTTTGTGTGGGTGATAAATTCATGATTTTTGGTTAATGTTGAAGGTACCAGGACTTGGTTTCTTATCATTATTTAGCCAAGATTTTCCCTAACGTAAATTTAGCAAATTTTGGTAATCAGACTGGCCTAAATTTCTAATCTTTGAGACTGACCTTAATTTCAAATCTTTGAAACTGACCTTGATTTCAAATTTTTGAAACTGACTTAAATTTCAAATCTTGGAGACTGGTCTAAATTTCAAATTTTTGAGACTGAACTAAATTTTAAATCCAATAAAAAGTTTAAGTTTTAACAGGTCTTTGGTTATGCAAGAGCTTAGTTACGGGTATTGTCCTGCACTGTATAAAAATAGAACAAAAACTAAGCCATCATCAGGAATATCTTGGACTCAAGACGTGGCCTCATTTCTTCGGTGGAAGTTCACAAGTTTAATTTTAAAGGTTTCACTTAAATTGCTTTTGGGGATTGGAGTAAAAGGATAATCTGCAAAAAAATGAGTTTTTTTTCCAAATTTGTTGATGTGAATATTCAGTAAAAGCTACTGCGGATGAAGATGTGATAATGGCCAGTTTTAAACATGTATCGTAATTTATGGATGACAGGGTACTGGATACAAGTAAAATATAGATTGAAAAGATAATCTGCAAAAAATTACTTTTTTCTTGCAAAATTTATTGATGTGAATAATTCAGTAAAAGCTACTGAAGAATATACAACATGAAGATGCTATGTTGATGAAAGATAGATCGCTGATACAATACAGGCCTGTAGAAAGTTTAACATAGAGCACTAACGAAACTGAGTCAAAGCTGAGTAGCTGAAACAGTGATAGCTAGTGCAGGGTTCGTACAGGCCTGGAAAAGTCCTTAAATTTTGAGGTTTGCCCTAAAAAGACCCTAAAAACAAGTCTGACCCTAAAAAGCCCTTGAATTTATCCTGAAGGCCCTAAAAGCCCTTGAATTTTGCCAATTAGGTGTTGATATGAAATGGTTGTAAATAGACTGATCAAAATAAATAAATAAATAAGTTACATTGATTTGAGCGATTTAAAGGTACCTGGCCCTCCCGAACACCTAAAATCAACCCCCACTTCAAGTGTCGTTACTATGGACATGTAAGTAATTGTTTTATTGATTTAATTGTATTAATTTGCACCAATGTTTTTCTTATATAATTGTCCCTCTGATTAGGCCTTAAATTTGCAAATGAGACCTTGAAAAGACCCTAAAAATTCCTTAAATTTTGAGTCCAAATGTCTGTACGAACCCTGTTGTGGCTAGAAAGTGGCTGAGAGATAGAGACTGTTGAATTGCTTCCAAGATGTCTATTAAAGCCATCCAATGGACCAGTAAATGTGACTTTTATGGGCAAGTGGTCCTTATATACAGGTTCAAATAACATGGATCTAAAGCGATTATGATAAAATTTTACTGGCCTTTAAAAGCAGGTGGCCCTTATATACAGGTTAAAATAATATAAATAAAGCACAATTCATATTATGGGGATAAAATTTTACTGGCCTTTATAAACAGTGGCCCTCATATACAGGTTAAAATAACATGAAAAAAGAGCATTTGGAATAAAATTTTACTGGCCTTTAAAAGCAGGTGGCCCTTATATACAGGTTAAAATAACATGAAAAAAGAGCATTTGGGATAAAATTTTACTGGCCTTTAAAAGCAGGTGGCCCTTATATACAGGTTAAAATAACATGAAAAAAGAGCATTTGGGGATAAAATTTTACTTTGTAAACAGTGGCCCTTATATACAGGTTAAAATAACATGGATATAGAACAATGAGGATAAAATTTTACTGGCCTTTAAATACAGTGGCCCTTATATACAGGTTAAAATAACATGAAAAAAGAGCATTTGGGTTAAAATTTTACTGGCCTTTAAAAGCAGGTGGTCCTTATATACAGTTTAAAATAACATGAAAAAAGAGCATTTGGGATAACATTTTACTGGCCTTTAAAACCAGGTGTATATATAAAAGCAGGTGGCCCTTATATACAGGTTAAAATAACATGAAAAAGAGCATTTGGGTTAAAATTTTACTGGCCTTTAAAAGCAGGTGGTCCTTATATACAGGTTAAAATAACATGAAAAAAGAGCATTTGGGATAACATTTTACTGGCCTTTAAAACCAGGTGTATATATAAAAGCAGGTGGCCCTTATATACAGGTTAAAATAACATGAAAAAAGAACATTTGGGATAACATTTTACTGACCTTTAAAAGCAGGTGGCCCTTATATAGAGGTGGCCTTTAAGACAGGTTCGACTGTATAGCTAACGAGGAGTCAAGATTAGCTGGCAATTACATTAGCTTAGCGTTAAACTTTCGACAGGACCGTATTGATGATTGTATTGGTAAATAATCCACAAGCATTCAAAAAACGAAAGAATGTGATTTTCTACTTTAATTGTTATGACAGATTGGAAGGATGTTCGGACATGAAAGAAACGAGGACTGCTTAGTACAGATGATGAGAGGCAATTAGTTTGGGATCAGTCATTTCTTAAGTCGGGCTTTGGGTTCGTTTCTGTTGTATTTGTGCGTGTGTAATGAACATTTTGTTCTTTGTGAGGGTAATGATTGGGGCATAGTAGAATTATCAACAGGAGGTTAAGAACAAAGGATTTCTGGGTTGTTTGTTTGTGGTTTTTTTTTTTTTCTTTTTTCCTTCTTTACCTTTTTTCTTTTTTTCCTTCTTACTTTTTTTCTTTTTTCTATTTTTTACCTTTTTTTATATGAAATAGAATACTCTTTATTGTTTTAGACATGCATTGTTCATATTTCTGTTATCCTTTTTCTTCTGTCACTCAATCTGTTTTTCTTTCAATCCTTTTTTTTACCTTTTATTTTCTTTTTCACCTTTTTTATATGAAATAGAATACTCTTTATTGTTTTTAGACATGCATGGTCTCATATTTCTGTTATCCTTTTTCTTCCGTCACTCAGTCTTTTTTCTTTCAATCCTTTTTTTTACCTTTTTAATATGAAATAAAATACTCTTTATTGTTTTAGACATGCATAGTCTCAAATTTCTGTTATCCTTTTTTTCTGTCACTCAGTCTTTTTTTCTTCTGCAAATCGTTTTAAAACTGTCTCTTCTTTTTCTTCTTTCATACATTGTATTATTTTAGATATGGACTCGTAAAATATTTTCATGGGATATAGCTTTTTTCTTCTGTCACTCCAATATTCTTTCTTTTAATCCTTCTACAAATTGGTTTAAAACTCTTGTCTCCTTCATTTTTTTATCATACACAATGAAATACATTGTATTGTTTTAGATATGGACCATTTTTTCATGGGATATTTCTTTTTTCTTCTGTCACTCTCAATATTATTCTTTTTCTTTCAATCCTTCTGCAAATTGGTTTAAAACTCAATTATTCATATAAAATGGAATGCATTTTATTGTTTTAGGCATGGTCTCATATTTCTGTTATCCTTTTTCTTCTGTCGCTCTCATTATTCTTTTTTCTTTCAGTCCAAATTGGTTTAAAACTTTTAAATTAATTAATTTTAATTTTTTTCTTCATATAAAATGAAATTTCATTGTATTGTTAAGATATGGTCTCATATTTCTCTTATCTTTTTTCTTCTGTCACTTTCACTTTTCTTTTTTCTTTCAATCCTTGATACAAGTGAAATTTCCCCAAATGAATAAACAGTCAATTTTGTCTATAAAAGCCACCCTAGGAAACTGGTAAAAACAGTTTTAATGGACAGATTGCCCTCATATACAGCTTCAAATAACATGAAAAAAGAGCAGTTGGGGATAAAAACTTTACTGGCCTTTATTGGCAGGTGGTCCTATATACATGTGACCTTCAAGGCAGGCTTGACTATATTTGAGCTGAAAGTTCTACATCAAGACATATTTTAATGTTGTAATTATTCCAAGTATATCCGCTGACCTTAATGCCGGTTTGACTGTATTTGAGCCGAAAATTCTATATCTAGGTATATTTTAACTATATAAATGTTCCAAGTATATCGGCTGACCTTAATGCAGATTTGACTGTTTTTGAGCCACAAAATCTATATCCAGATATATTTAACGGTATAAATGCTCCAAGTATATCGACTGACCTTAATGCAGGTTTGACTGTATTTAAGCCGAAAATTCTACATCTAAACATATTTTAACTATATAAATGTTCCAAGTATATCGGCTGACCTTAATGCAGATTTGACTGTTTTTGAGCCACAAAAACTATATCCAGATATATTTTAACTATATAAATGCTCCAACTATATCGGCTGACCTTAATGCAGGTTTGACTGTATTTGAGCCAAAAAATCTATATCCAGTTATATTTTAACTGTATAAATGCTCCAAGTATATTGGCTGACCTAAAATTAATGCAGGTTTGACTGTATTTGAGCCAAAAACTCTATATCTAGATATAAATGTTCCAAGTATATCTGCTGACCTTAATGCAAGTATGACTGTATTTGAACCAAAAATTCTATAGATATAAATGTTCCAAGTATATCTGCTAACCTTAATGCAAGTTTGACTGTATTTGAGCCAAAAAATCTATATCCAGATATATTTTAACTGTATAAATGCTCCAAGTATATCGGCTGACCTTAATGCAGGTTTGACTGTATTTGAGCCAAAAAATCTATATCCAGTTATTAGCTCACCTGACCGAAGGTCATGTGAGCTTATGGCATAGCGCAGCGTGTGTATGTGCGTGTGTGCGTGTGTGCGTGTGTGCGTCGTTAACACCTATTTTCGACTTCTCCTCTGAAACTACTGGACAGTTTTTAATGAAACTTTGTCAGAAGTATATATGGGCCGGTGCAATTCAGATTTGTTCGTGGCGTTGCCATGGCTACCATAACTAGGTCAAGGTGACCTAGGGGTGCAAAAATCTTAAAAAATCTTCTTCTCCGAAAGTACTGATTGGAGAAAAAATCTGATGTGATATTTGGCTTCTCTAGGGTCTTAAGCCTATAGTTTGTTCATTTTTTGAAATTCTGATAAAAAATAGGTTACGCGTTTTTGCGTTTAATTTTGAAAAAATCGTAAAATAGCTTCAAATTGTTATAACTTGACTATTTGACCAGATAATGACATAGGGTTTTCAGTTTTGACATCTTCTTGTTAGTATCTTCAAAATGAGGTCAAGGTCAATTGTGAAGGTCGTGACCTATTTTTTTTTTACCTCTCATTATAATTATTATCTCGAAAACTATAAATTTTTTGTATAGGCATGTATATAAGAATCTTGTAGGTATTGATACAACGATCATTTTGATGTATAGAAAAAGGTCATGTGTTCAAAGGTCAAGGTCAGAGATGTGAAACAATACCCAAATGGTTAATTATCTCGAAAACTATAAACATCTTGTATAGGCATGTATATTAGAATGTTGTAGGTATTGATACAACGATCATTTTGATGTATAGAAAAAGGTCATGTGTTCAAAGGTCAAGGTCAGAGATGTGAAACAATACCCAAATGGTTAATTATCTCGAAAACTATAAACATTTTGTATAGGCATGTATATTAGAATGTTGTAGGTATTGATACAACGATCATTTTGATGTATAGAAAAAGGTCATGGGTTGAAAGGTCAAGGTCACAGATGCGAAACAATACCCAAATGGTTAATTATCTCGAAAACTATAAACATTTTGTATAGGCATGTATATTAGAATGTTGTAGGTATTGATACAACGATCATTTTGATGTATAGAAAAAGGTCATGGGTTGAAAGGTCAAGGTCACAGATGCGAAACAATACCCAAATGGTTAATTATCTCGAAAACTATAAACTTTTTGTATAGGTATGTATATTACAATGTTGTAGGTATTGATACAACGATCATTTTGTTGTATAGAAAAAGGTCATGGGAACAAAGGTCAAGGTCACAGATGTGAAACAATACCCAAATGGTTAATTATCTCGAAAACTATAAACTTTTTGTATAGGCATGTATATTAGAATGTTGTAGGTATTGATACAACGATCATTTTGATGTATAGAAAAAGGTCATGGGTTCAAAGATCAAGGTCACAGATGCGAAACAATACCCAAATGGTTAATTATCTCGAAAACTATAAACATTTTGTGTAGGCATGTATATTAGAATGTTGTAGGTATTGATACAACGATCATTTTGATGTATAGAAAAAGGTCATGGGTTCAAAGGTCAAGGTCACAGATGCAAAACAATACAGAAATGGTTAATTATCTCGAAAACTATAAACATTGTGTATAGGCATGTATATTAGAATGTTGTAGGTATTGATACAACGATCATTTTGATGTATAGAAAAAGGTCATGGGTTCAAAGGTCAAGGTCACAGATGCGAAACAATACCCAAATGGTTAATTATCTCGAAAACTATCAACATTTTGTATAGGCATGTATATTAGAATGTTGTAGGTATTGATACAACGATCATTTTGTTGTATAGAAAAAGGTCATGTGTTCAAAGGTCAAGGTCAGAGATGTGAAACAATACCCAAATGGTTAATTATCTCGAAAACTATAAACATTTTGTATAGGCATGTATATTAGAATGTTGTAGGTATTGATACAACGATCATTTTGATGTATAGAAAAAGGTCATGGGTTGAAAGGTCAAGGTCACAGATGCGAAACAATACCCAAATGGTTAATTATCTCGAAAACTATAAACATTTTGTATAGGCATGTATATTAGAATGTTGTAGGTATTGATACAACGATCATTTTGATGTATAGAAAAAGGTCATGGGTTGAAAGGTCAAGGTCACAGATGCGAAACAATACCCAAATGGTTAATTATCTCGAAAACTATAAACTTTTTGTATAGGTATGTATATTACAATGTTGTAGGTATTGATACAACGATCATTTTGTTGTATAGAAAAAGGTCATGGGAACAAATGTCAAGGTCACAGATGTGAAACAATACCCAAATGGTTAATTATCTCGAAAACTATAAACTTTTTGTATAGGCATGTATATTAGAATGTTGTAGGTATTGATACAACGATCATTTTGATGTATAGAAAAAGGTCATGGGTTCAAAGATCAAGGTCACAGATGCGAAACAATACCCAAATGGTTAATTATCTCGAAAACTATAAACATTTTGTGTAGGCATGTATATTAGAATGTTGTAGGTATTGATACAACGATCATTTTGATGTATAGAAAAAGGTCATGGGTTCAAAGGTCAAGGTCACAGATGCAAAACAATACAGAAATGGTTAATTATCTCGAAAACTATAAACATTGTGTATAGGCATGTATATTAGAATGTTGTAGGTATTGATACAACGATCATTTTGATGTATAGAAAAAGGTCATGGGTTCAAAGGTCAAGGTCACAGATGCGAAACAATACCCAAATGGTTAATTATCTCGAAAACTATCAACATTTTGTATAGGCATGTATATTAGAATGTTGTAGGTATTGATACAACGATCATTTTGATGTATAGAAAAAGGTCATGTGTTCAAAGGTCAAGGTCACAGATGGGAAACAATACCGAAATGGTTAATTATCTCGAAAACTAGAAACATTTAGTATAGGCATGTATATTAGAATGTTGTAGGTATTGATACAACGATCATTTTGATGTATAGAAAAAGGTCATGGGTTCAAAGGTCAAGGTCACAGATGTGAAACAATACCCAAATGGTTAATTATCTCGAAAACTATAAACATTTTTTATAGGCATGTATATTAGAATGTTGTAGGTATTGATACAACGGTCATTTTGATGTATAGAAAAAGGTCATGGGTTCAAAGGTCAAGGTCACAGATGCGAAACAATACCCAAATGGTTAATTATCTCGAAAACTATCAACATTTTGTATAGGCAAGTATATTAGAATGTTGTAGGTATCGATACAATGATCATTTTGATGTATAGAAAAAGGTCATAGGTTCAAAGGTCAAGGTCACGGATGTGAAACAATACTGAAATGGTTAATTATCTTGAAAACTATTAACTTTTTGTATAGGCATGTATACTAGAATGTTGTAGGTAATGATACAACGTTTATCATGATGTAAAGAAAAAAGTCATTGGGGTTTAGTATTTATGTTTTCTTTAAATCTATCAGCTAGCCATTAGTTATCAGGTGAGCGTATCAGGCCCATGGGCCTCTTGTATTTTAACTGTATAAATGCTCCAAGTATATCGGCTGACCTTAATGCAGGTTTGACTGTATTTGAGCCAAAAAAACTATATCCAGATATATTTTAACTGTATAAATGCTCCAAGTATATTGGCTGACCTTAATGCAGGTTTGAAAGTATTTGAGCTGAAAATTCTATATCTAGATATATTTTAACTGTATAAATGCTTCAAGTATATCTGCTGACCTTAATGCAGGTTTGACTGTATTTGAGCTGAAAATTCTATATCTAGATATATTTTAACTGTATAAATGCTTCAAGTATATCTGCTGACCTTAATGCAGGTTTGACTGTATTTGAGCTGAAAATTCTATATCTAGATATATTTTAATGTTATAAATGTTCCAGGTATATCCGCTGACCTTAAATATAGATGCTTCAGTCGAAATTGAAATAAATCTCTGTGTTTTATTTCAGATAATTTTTTGATAGCATGATATAAGACGCTACCTATAATACAAGATTTGATTTAAATGGTTAAGATATTACATTTCTCACGCGGCGTATTCTTACAGCGAAATTTTTGTCGAAACTTTTCCATTCACATGTACCAAATTAAGATGCTTATTTCCTTTGAAATGACACACAAGCTTTGAAATGTAATTTGTTTTGAAGGAAATCAAATTATCGTGATTACGGAATCCCATATCCTGTTACAACTCTCCCGGTAACTATTATACGAAAATTACGAGAATTAATGAAATTTACACCTACAAGACGCGTTTTGAATTTCATTTCTCTCTTGTTTCACAGAGTTAGATTGCTTCTGATTTTCTATTTGTATATTATTAGAAGCTTGTACTCATAAAATTTTTCACTTACTTGTATCTAGTCATAACAGGAAATCTGTATGTGCATCCGCAATTGTCATAAAGTATGTCTGTAAAAAGGAAAATGTTGGCGGTATGGGGATTTTACACATGCGAAAATGACGATGTTTACACCGGAAGTGATGACCTTGGTGACGTTTTACGTCATATGCGCAACAGAAGCCGCCATTTGCATGGTTTTTCAACATGTTAAATCTCTGTAGCACCAACGTTTTTCCCTATGCAGATATATTTTGGGCTAATCACGGATGCCCGTACAGATTTCCTGTTACGACTAGGTACAAGTAAGTGAAAAATATCGATCTTTATTCAAATTTATTTGATTTTCTATGGATATAAAGAGAATTTCACTGTCACAGTCACAGTGGTTCCTACAGAAGGTCGTGTCGTGGCTTTGAACCCCTGTCGGGCCTGACCATGGCTTGAAAATATGTATTGTCTATTCTTTTGCCAAGCACTGGGCATGTAAAAAATGAATGTCACAGAGTCCTTTAAAAGAGACTGGAAACTCTGATGCCCTGTGTTACTGCAGGTGTGGCATGTTTAACAGGGTTCGTACAGGCCTGGAAAAGTCCTTAAATTTTGAGGTTTGCCTTAAAAAGACCCTAAAAACAAGTTTGACCCTAAAAAGCCCTTGAATTTATCCTGAAGGCCCTAAAAAGCCCTTGAATTTGATCAATTGAGTGTCTGTATTTTGATATTAGGTGGCTGCAAATAGACTGATATATATAAATAAATTAGGCTGAATAAATAAATAAATTGATAAGTTGCATTGAAATGAGCAATTTAAAGGTACCTGGCCCGCCTGAATGCCTAATTTCAACCTCCACTTCAAGTGTCGTTACTATGGACATGTAAGTAATTGTTTTATTGATTTAATTGCCTTTGCACTAATATTGTTTTGCTTAAATTGTCCCTATGATTAGGCCTTAAATTTGCAAATAAGAGCCTGAAAAGACCTTAAAAAGTCCTTAAATTTGGAGTCCAAATGTCTGTACGAACCCTGTTTAAGAACACTTCTTGCACATTGAGCTCAGTGTACAGCAAAGATAAATATCTTTTGCCACCTATAGCTGGTGATATCTCAATATAAGTGAAATATTCTTGACTAGGATGTAAAATCCCATTCAATCAATCAATCAATCAATCAATGATTCAATCGATCTTCATAAAATTTTCAGGTCTAGAATCTGTAGTGCAGTCATTTTAAAGGTTAACAGGGCTGTCTGTCATACGTGTTTTCGGTTCTCGGAGTTGGGAGCCGTTGGAATTTGGAAAATAAGTGTTCTTTCCTTTAATGTGGGGAAAAATATGATGGGAAAATATAGAATAGAAATGTAAAAGTTAGAATTGCTTTAGCATTGAGAGAATTCCCCAAAACATTTGGGGAAAAACACGGGATTTGAACCTTAGGAATGGGTCCCAATTTTTTTGGCCCTAAATTAAGCACATCGACAGCCCAGGTTGATATAGGTTTTCAACCTTATGAATGGGACCCCTTTTTGGCCCCAAATCAAGCATATCAACAGCCCTAGTTAATATAGGATTTGAACTTTGGGAATGGGGCCCACTTTTTTGGCCCTAAATTAATCAGATCATATCCCTAATTAACCCTCAATCATCGCTAAATATTTTTCTATTGTTACAGTATAGTTCTCATAAAATTTTGATATTTTGAATTAGTCAGTCATTATAACGCTTAAAATCGCCTCCAGGAGTCGTCATTAAAATCAATATGGCTGATATGTAATGCCCGTTGTCTGTATATAATGTTCAGATCTTTGTCACTTAGGCTATATTAAGACACATTACGAGATATTTATTTATGTAACAGAAGTGAATATTAAATAATTGATAAGCCTAAAATTGATATCGTGTTTAACAGGATTAAGCCGCTATTGTTATTAAGTTTTGGTTTTTACAATGGAGCTGCTGATTCTGATTAAGAAACCAGACCAATTCCACATTTTTGGTTTGGAACAGACCAACAACTTGTCACTGAGGAACTCATATCTTTGCCTCTGCCCATTGGTTGTGATTAAGGGGCAAATGTCACTGCTTGTAGATTAGAACAGACCCACAACTTGTCACTGAGGGACTCATATCATTGCCTCTGATTTAGGGTTAACCCATCAGTCATGATTGAGTAGCCAATCTCACTGCTTGTGGTTTTGAACAGACCAACAACTTGTCACTGAGGGGCTCATACCATTGCCTCTGATAAAGGGATAACCCACTGGTTGTGAATAAGGGGCCAATCTCACTGCTTGTGGTTTTGAACAGACCAACAACTTGTCACTGAGGGACTCATACCATTGGCTCTGATTTAGGACTAACCCATTGGCTGTGAATATGGGGCCAATCTTGCTGCTTGTGGCTTAGAGCCTTCATATAAGCCTAAAGCTTGACGTTGAAGAAACAGGGATTATATTAAAAAGCAGTTGCAAATAATTTAGTGGTTACCGGTATAACAAATAACACTGGGGTACAGCAACTATGGGTTTATTATTTGTGATATAAATTGCGGAAATGAGGAAATTGTATGTTGCAGAAAATTGGCAATTAAATTATTTTATACACCTGTCACCATAGGTGATAAGATGTATTGTAGTGTATTATTTGTCTATCAGTTTGTCTGTCTGTCTGTCCATCTGTCTGTCTCTCCATAGTTGTTTGCTTATAATTCAAAAACAAACTTACTACTCCATGTCAGAATCACAATCCAGAAACAAAGTACAGTCCAACCTGCCCTAAAGGTCACCTCTATATAAGGACCACCTGCCAATAAATGCCAGTTGAATTGTATCCCAATTATTCTTTATTCATGTTGGGCTTGGCACGTTAAAGAACCCTGCTGCATAATGCCATCAGCGCAACGCACAGGCAAAATTTCTGCATCTTCGCCTATATCCGGCGACATCTCGATATAAGTGAAATATTCTTGACTGGGACATTAAACACCATTACTCAACTCAACTCAACTCTTTAGTCATATTGTTTGAAATATATAACTTTCTTAACGTTATTCCCTGAGGGGAAATTTATCCTTTTTAAAAAACGATAATATAAAATTGGCTCATAGTCGATATTTCGGCTTTACAGCCTTTATCAAGACACTAGATAAATATCAACTATGAGCCAGTTTTATATTATCACATATTATTTGAACCTGTATATAAATGCAACCTGTTCATAAGGGCCTCATTTACTGGTTCCCTAGGGTGGCTTTTATAGACAGGTCTGACTTAAAAATGCATGAACTTCTACCAGGGAAGTGAGGCCGGATGTTACGTAAGAGTAAGCAAGTACCTCCTGTTTAGCTAGGTACACCCGTCACGTGTGTAATCAAAATTGAGTGAAAGGAACATGGAACTATGGGACATTAAATATATCCAGGATAATCCTGGACCTGACTTCTTCCTTAAATTTTAAGCAAATATTTTGAAACTTGCCCACATATATTACGTATGCTTAGAGCAGCCCTTTCAGTAAATTTTAAAGTAGATGACGTGTTTATCAAAAGTAGGGCAGCAAGTATGGAGTAGTATGATTTTGTAATATTGTATATTAAGTAATATTTAGTAATATTTAGTAAAATTTCTCAAAAACTAAGGTATACTCCCTCATGCAAAGTATTTCCTTAGCTTAATTTGGTAAAAAATATATTTTGGTCCTTTGGGTCGCTTTTCAACGTCTTCAAAATAATTTTGGTTTCATAATTTTGGTCCAAGCACTACTGATGAGGAATTGTATTCCAAAACGACCATCTCAGTGCTGTAAAATTAAAAATGGTATAATATGTAATTGTTAATTTGGCATTTTGAATAAATGTTCATTTTTGGGGCTCTCAGTGTTCCAGATGTGTAAATTGTGCACATACTGAGCACAGTGCTTCTTGTCTAGATACTGTAAAGGAGGAAATTTTTGCATCGGTAAAATTTTCAGTTATTTCGCGCTAAAGAAATTGCCGTGAAAATTTTACCCACGTGAAAATGTCTACCATACAGGTTAATATATCATATTTATAGAATATACACCCACTTATATTAATTGCGTGAAAATTACACCCACGCAAAATGCTAGATTTCAGAAATCACGAAATTATCACCCCCTGAAAATAATCCCCTTAACAATACCCTCTCCGGGGTAGACATATTGCAAAAGATATTCACAAAATGTAAACTTAATGAAAGTAGCTGACAAACTTAATCCAAATAGACAAAAGGTAGAATTCAACTTTGTCACCTTACTGGCTTTATTGAAACCACTGCTAGATACAGTCCAACCTGCCTTAAAGGCCACCTCTATATAAAGGCCACCTGCTTATAAAGGCCAGTAGAATTGTATCCCAATTGTTCTTTATTCATATAATTTGAACCTGTATATAAAGGCCACCTGTGTATAAGGACCACCTGCTTATAAAGGCCAGTAGAATTGTATCCCAATTGTTCTTTATTCATATTATTTGAACCTGCATATACAGGCCACCTGTCCATAAAGGCCAATTTTATTGGTTCTCTTGAGTGGCCTTTATAGACAGGTTTGGCTGTAGTTTAATTTCTGTTTATGAGTCATGTGTTCTTTCTAATTTTGTTCTTGCTTAGTGATGATACTTCAAAACTTTAGACAAGGTCCCTGCTTATAGATAATTATCTGATCGCCAACCGCCAATTTTACTGGTTCTCTTGAGTGGCCTTTATAGACAGGTTTGACTGTATATTGTTTGGATAGGGTTTTACATCCCAGTCTAGAATATTTCACTTATATGGAGATTTCACCAACTAAAGGTGAAGTGGCAGATATTTTGACTTTAGCAGTACTCTGCAATGATCAGGGGGGGGTTCTTTTCATGTGCTGTGCATGGCTTGACACAGGGCATCTGTCTTTAAGGCCTCCTTTGAAGGACCACGTCACTTTCATTTCTTTTCTAAATGCCATGTTTCAAAAGAACTCACTACCTATTTCGATGTTTTGGCCAGACCTCAGCCAGAGTTCAAACCCATGACCTCAACACTCTACCACTTGAGCTATGGCGGTGGTCTTAAAGAGCATTTCAGGGGGATACCATATATGTCTTTTTCAGATCTGAAAACCTCAAAATGACTGTCAAGTAGCCATCTTTGATTTTTATATCTTACATTTAAAGTTGTTTGTTCTTAAACCTATTGCTTGTGTTCTTAATCCTTCCAATAGCTGTATCTCTCAAAAATTTTTGCTCACATGACAAAAAGTGATCAGCATATCCTGACTGGCCTAGAAGTTGCTCTTGTTTTTCTTCATGCGGAAATGAAATCTTTTTTAGGGGAAAAGACATATTAAATTGCGGAAATGAAATGCATTATAAAAGTCATTTAATTGATTCATTACTCCCCAGTTTTTGTAAAACTGAAATCTAAAATTTGGTTTTTATGATTTATTTTAGTTATTTTCTTATTTTACAAAAAAAAAAAAAAAAAAAAAGAAAGATTTGTGTAGACTGAATAAAAAAATTTGAATAACATTTCTCTCTGGAGTCGTGATTTTAAACAGAAATGCCAGAGTTTAATTTTTGTTTCTCGTGGAATGTTGCCTTATTGATTGTGTTTTGGAGAATTGTGGTTACAAGCTAAATTAAATAAAAGTTATCTTTTATCAACCGTAACAAGAAGAGTTCTAATAATTGGATTCCATTCCTACTTCCTTAATATAATTTAAATTTTTGATATGGTTTAATGACGACTGAATCCATGGGTTGGTTGCCCTGCATTGACAGTTTTTTCCCCCATGGGATTATAGCCATATATTTGCATTTTTACCCATAGGTTGATTGCCCTACATTGGTGCTTTTTCCCCATGGGTTGGTTGCCTTACATTGGTGCTATTCCCCCATGGGATGATAGCCATATATTTGCATTTTTCCCCATGGGTTGACTACTGTACATTAGTGGTTTTCCCCATGGGTTGGTTGCCTGACTTTGGTTTTTCCATCCATGGTTTGATTGCCCTACATTGTCGCATTTCCCCATGGGTTGTCAGCATACGTTGCTGTTTTTCCCTTAGGATATGTATAGTATTTTCAGCTGTGTGCTATCACATCATGACAGCTTCTCACAAGTGTTCTATTATAGGATAATATGTTTGACCAGATTGCAATGATTTAATGATGACCAAATCCATGGGTTGATTGCTAGACATTGTCTTCTTTTCCCATGGGTTGACTGCCATACATGAGTGTTTTTTCCTTGGGTTATATATCGTATTTTTAACTGTGTGCAACATACCCAGACAGTGTTTCTCAAGTATTCTAATATAAAATGTTTGGTCAAATAGCAATGATTTCATGATGGCCGAATCCATTTGTTAGGTGTTTTTCCCTGGATGTGTATAGTATTTTTAGCTGTGTGCGACACATCCAGACATTGTTTCTGAAGTATTCTCATGTAACAAGTTTTTAGCTCACCTGAGCCAAAAGGCTCAGATGAGCTATTGCAATCTATCACCGTCCGTCATGCGTCGTGTGTAAACTTTACATTTTAATCTTCTCCTCCAAAACTACTGGGCCAAAATTGATGAAACTTTGTGATTATTATGCCTGGGTAACATGCTTTCAAAATTATGTTCGGGGTTTGACCACGCCCAACAATATGGCTGCCGTTACTATAAATAGCCAAAAGACAAAAAATCTTCTTCTCTGAAACCAAAAGGCGCAGGAAAATTTTGATTGGATATTTGGATTCAGGATACCTAGGAACATTAAAATTGTGTTTTTCATGAAAATTAGGACGAAAAATAGGTTACACGTTTTTTGCGTAAAATTACGTTATTTTTAAAATGAGACATTTATTGTTATAACTTCATAACGGCTGAAGATAATTGTATGGAGTTTTCACTGTTGATCTTGTCTTGCGATTTTCTTCCAATTGATGTCAAGGTCAAAGGTTAAGGTCATGTCCCAGTTTTTGACCTTTGATAAAAAATGCTCTTTTTTTAACATTTCTGGTGATGATGTTGTAGGATTTTCAGTTATTTGTAGGTATTGACATGACCATCACTTTGATACATAGATCAAGGTCATGGGTTCAAAGGTTAAGGTCACAGATGTACAAGTATACCAGTTAATTATCTGCAAAACTATGAACTTTTTGTATAGGCATGTATATTGGAATATTGTAGGTAATAGTACAATGGTCATTTTGATATATGAATGAAGGTCATAGGTTCAAAGGTCAAGGTCACAGATACAAACAAGTACTGAAATGATTATTTTTCTCAAAAACTTTAAACTTTTTGTATCGTATATTAGAATATTAGCCTTATGATCATTTTGATATATAAATTAATCTGATGGATTCAAAGGTCAAGGTCACAGGTGAGCGCTAAGGCCCATGGGCCTCTTGTTTCGAATTGCAATGTTTAAGTGATGACCCAATCCATGGGTTGATGGCAGTTTATTGGCGTTTTACTCCCAATGTATATAGTATTTTAAACTGTGTTTGGTACTTCCAGACAATGTTTCTCAAGTGTACTAATAAAACATCTTTAAAAGATTGTAAAGGTTTCATGACGAGGATATACATGGGTTGATTGCAGTACATTTGTACTTTTACCTCATGGGTTGGTTGCCGTACATTGGTGTTTCCCCCCATGGGTTGGTTGCCCTTTTTTGATAACGTCTTTGACATCCCCAAAATAAGGAGTAGGTGTAGTACGCTTTTGATAACCCAACTAAAGGAGTAGGTATGGTAAGGTGACTTTAATATCCCCAAAAAAGGAATAGATATTGTAAGGTGCTTTTGATTCCTCCAATAAATAAGTAGATATTGGTAAGGGGACTTTAATACTCCCAAATAAAGAAGTAGGTATGGAAAGGTGCCTCTGGTACCCCTAAATAAAGGAGTAGGTATGAAAAGATGACTCTAATACTCCCAAATAAAAGAGTAGATATTGGTAAGGTGACTCTAATACTCCCAAATAAAGGAGTAGGTATGGAAAGGTGCCTCTGGTACCCCCAAATAAGGGAGTAGGTATGGAAAGGTGACTCTGATATTCCTAAATAAAGGAGTAGGTATGGAAAGGGACCTTTGATGTTCCCAAATAAGAGGTAGGTGTGGTAATCTTTTAATAACCCCAATAAAGGAGTAGGTATGGTTAGGTTAATCTGATACCCCCAAATGAAGAAATATGTATGGAAAAGTGCCTCTGATATCCCTAAATAAAAGAATATGTATGGAAAAGTGATTCTGATATCCCAAATAAAGGAGTAGGTATGGAAAGGTGACTCTGATATCCCTAAATAAAGGTGTAGGTATGGAAAGTTGACTCTAATACCCCAAATAAAGGAGTAGATATTGGTAAGGTGACTGATACTCCCAAATAAAGGAGTAGGTATGAAAGGTGCTCTGGTACCCCAAAAAGAGTAGGTATAGAAAGGTGACTCTAATATCCCAAATAAAGGAGTAGGTATGGAAGGTGCTCTGATATCCCAAATAAAGGAGTAGGTATGGTTAGGTTAATCTGATACCACCAAATAAAGAAGTAGGTATGGAAAAGTGCCTCTGATATCCCTAAATAAAGGAGTAGGTATGGAAAGGTGCCTTTGATACCCCCAAAACGAAGGAGACAGATGGTTTCTTATGCCTTTGTCTCTTTTGGGTTTGTTAATGTGTTGAATCAGATTACAAATTACCAATATTTTATTTCCCAGTTGAATTGATGATGAATTTAATTATGTGAAAATCCATCAATGATTTTTCACTTGGACAGATATGATCAGAATGTTTTATACTTTAAATAAAGACTGTTTTAACACCTGAGAACTCTTATGAATTCAATTCCATGGACGCAAGCTCATTAATAAAATATAAATTTTTAATGTTTCAAAGACAGGATTGATGACTTTAAAGATAATAATGTTTTCCCCAATGTACTACAAATAAATAGCTTTATCTATAGGCAAACAACATTGACCTGTCCATTTGATCTTTCATTAGTAATACTGTAGATTGGGAAATGTTCGCGTCATCTAATTTTCGCATGAACACACTTCAATATTTATTCATGTCTTTTAATTTTCGCGTGATTTCAACTCTGTAGTTATAAGTTTAATTACTGCTTATTTTTCGCGAAACTTTTATTTCCGCAACTTGTTTCACTCGCGAATTTACGCCAAAATGAAACGATCGCAAAAATTTCCCAATTTACAGTATATCACCACTGTGGAAGAGTGCTTGCTTTGTATCAGGAGGTTGTGGGTTTCAAATCCAACCAGGTCTGTCCAAGACTTGAAATCAGGTAGTGACTGTTCTTTTGCCAAGCACTCTGCATTTAGAAATGAAAGTCATGGAGTCCTTCGGAAGAGACTTCAAAAATTGATTCCCTGTGTCAAGGCAGCCGTGGCACGTAAAAGAACCCTCCCTGAACATTGCACAGGGTTCGTACAGGCCTGAAAAAGTCCTTAGATTTTGAGGTTTGCCCTAAAAAGACCCAAAAACAAGTCCGACCCTGAAAAGCCCTTGAATTTTGCCAGTTGGGTGTCTGTATTACGATATTAAGTGGTTACAAATAGATTGATATAAATGAATTAATTAATTAATAAGTTGTTGAAATGGTCAATATTAATTTAAAGGTACCTGGCCCTCTCGAACACCCAAATTCAACATCCACTTCAAGTATCGTTACTATGGATACGTAAGTAATTGCTTTATTGATTTAATTTCTTTTGCACCAATATTTTTTGCTAAAATTGTCCCTCTGATTAGGCCTTAAATTTGCAAATAAGACCCTGAAAAGACCCTATATAGTCCCTAAATTTAATTTGGAGTACAAATGTCTGTACAAACCCTGATGCACTGAGCACAATGCAAAGGTAAACCTTTCTGTCACTTCTCCTATAGCTGGTGATGACTGGATATAAGTGAAATATTCTTGACTTGGATTTTAAGCCCCCATTCAATCAACCGACCGATTGTTCCTGACTTGTGCTATACCTTTATTTACATAATTATAAGGAAGTTGTTTCTCTATTCTCTCGTTAAATCAGCTACTACGATACATGAAATATTCATTACAAATAATCATACTACGATTTAATTGCTAAAAGATTGTTTTCATCAGCGATTTTCGTCGATTCTGACACGTTTGACTATCAGACGTTGCCTGCGGTTGTAAAATTGAGCTCTCAGTTGGATAATGGTTGAAATATATCAAAGAAACTGAGAAAAAGATGGTGGAAAATTGATTGTTGATATTGAAACGTTAATTATCTTCTGTATTGCTAAATTGATTGGAAGTCGAAAATTGCGTTTTAGCATGTTGATTTTAAATTTTCATTTTATTCCAAATTACAGCATACCTAGAAAATTTCAGTTTGAAGGGAATAAAAAATGTAAAAATTGAAAAATAAAATTTAATTAAGGAATGTAGTAGGCGATTTCTTAAGATACTCGGTTAAATTGTTTGCACGCTCGTGTTTTATTTGTATTTGAATATCGGATCTTCAGGTCACATGTGGAGCGCTTGATGAAACGTTATAGATTTCAAAAAGTGGTTACATTTGTTGAAAGTGATTGCAACAGAGTTAGTTTTATTACCAAAGTTAACACAAGAGGTTGTCAAGTACGCTTAAAACAAACGCTTATAGAATTATTGACATTTAATCAAGAATTTCTTTTATTTACTGATTGATAATGAAGCGGTATTGGTTCGTGATCTTTGCACGAGATCACTGAAGAGGGTGACTTGTTCCTTAAATAAGGTTTTTTTGTTGTTTTTTTTTTTTTTTTTTTTTGAGAAAATCTCAGTTCTTGCATGAAACTATAGAGGAAGGTGAATTGTTCATTAAAATAAGTTTTGAATTTTCTCTTTTTCTTTTTTGTTTTTGAGAAAATTAAATTTAACAAAGAATTTCTTTTATTTTCTGATTTATAATGGAGCGGTATTGGTTTGTGATCTTTGCACGAGATCACTGAAGAACTTGTTCATTAAAATAAGTTTTTAAAATATTTTGTTTTGTTTTGTTTTTGAGAAAAATTAATCAAATAATTTCTTATATTTTCTGATTTATAACGAAGCGGTATTGGTTCGTGACTTGTTCATTAAATTAGTTTTTGATATTATTTTTTTTGTTTTTGAAAAAAAATAAAATTATTAATCAAAGAATTTCTCTTATTTTTTTTTATAACGAAGCGGTATTGGTTCGTGATCTTTGCAATAGATCACTGAAGAGGGTGACTTTTTTTTATATTTTATTTTTTTTTTTTTTTTGAAATATTAACCCACAATCTCAGTTTTTGCATGAAATTATAGCGGAAGGTGAATTGTTCATTATTATTTACTTTTTGTTTTTTGAGAAAACTTAATCAAAGAATTTCTTTAATTTACTGATTGGAAATGAAGCAGTATTGTTCACAAGCTTTGCATGAGATCACTGAGGAAGATGACTTGTTTTTGAACAGACCCACAACTTTTGAATTTTATTTTTGAGAAAAATTAATCAAAAGAATTTCTTTTTTATTTTCTAAATTTTGAATAAAGCAGAATTAGTTCGCTACCTTTGAATGAGAAGGCAACTTGTTATTTGTTTATTAAATAAATAAAAAAAAAAATTACAAGCAAATTAATCCCCAATCTTTGAATCACGCCCACCTACACCACATGCAATAATAACATCAGAAAAATTTCTGTTTAATTAACACTTGCTCAGATGTTCATTCGGTGAATAAATTGTGTTTTATTAAAAAGGATTATTAGTTTCTAAAAGTCTGGTTGCTATGGTGACCAAATTGTGTAATGATCACATATTTTTTATATACTATTAAGTTAAAAAACTAACACAGTCAAACCTGTCTTAAAGGCCACCTTTATAAAAGTGTCACCTGTTTATAAAGGCCAGTAAAATTTTATCTCAATTTCTCTCTATTTAGGTAATTTGAACCTGTATATGAAGGCCACTTTTAACAGTTTCCGTAGGTGGCTGTAAAGACAGGTTTGACTGTATGGCTCTTTTCTCTCTCTGAATGTTTACAAGTTTTAGGTCTGCGATGTTTGTTGAATAAGGCTCTCTCTCTCTCTCTCAGATTTCTTTTTCACAAAATCTTCCCTCTCTGAACATTTTACTTTTCACCCTATCACTCTCAAATATTTTTCTCAACATCTCTCTCTCCCATTTCTTTCTCTCCATCTCCCCTCTTCCCAACATTTCTCTCTCTCTCTCTCTCTCTCAATTTTTTTCACCTTGCCAGAACTGCCTATAGCTTAAGCACCTCCACAAGAGATTGAATTTGACAATAAATTGACGATTGAATTATTCGGGAAAATGTGCATAGATTGAATGTTTGTATTGCCATATTATTCAACTGGTCACTTTAGATTATTTTATTGCGCAGTGCTGAAAATTTCCATATTAGTTTTTGCTGTTTCACAGCTGGCTATCAATTTCTGTATCAATATTAATTTATATGCATTATCTTGTAAAATTGTATTAGAAGGCAATTTAACATTAGGTTTTTTGTTTCCCTAGTCAATAAAAAACGCAAACATTTAATAATATCGCATAGCATGAACGTATCTAGTAGCGAGAGCGAGCGAATATTTGCTCGATAAAGATTTTCTTAATACAATTACATGGCCTTATGGGATTGAAGAACGGGTGTAATCGAGTGGATATAAAATTTGATACCATGGCACATATTCTGAAATTGGACGGCACAGACTAAAGACTATCATCCCTGTTCATTAAAAGGAGGAGGATTTTTTTCTGGATAAATAATTTTGATTAAGTGAAGTCATGATAGTGTATCATATTTATTTATTTATTTATTTATTTATTTATTTATTTATTTTACTAACCCATCCACTTACTTACTCGCCCACTAATTTACTCACTCATTTACTTACTCTCTCAATCACCAACTCACTTACCTATTCACTCACCAACTCACTTACCTATTCACTCACCAACTCACTTACCTATTCACTCACCAACTCACTTACCTATTCACTCACCAACTCACTTACCTATTCACTCACCAACTCACTTACCTATTCACTCACCAACTCACTTACCTATTCACTCACCAACTCACTTACCTATTCACTCACCAACTCACTTACCTATTCACTCACCAACTCACTTACCAAACCACTCACTAATTCACTCACTCACTCACTCACTCAATCATTCACACACTCACTTACTTTCACCAACTCACATACTGACTCACCTGCTTACACACTCACTTACCTACTCACTCACCAACTCACTTACTCTCACCAACTCACACACCAACTCACTTACCTACTCACTTACCTACTCACTCACCAACTCACTTACTCTCACCAACTCACACACCAACTCACCTGCTTACACACTCACTCACCTACTCACTCACTTATTTACTTACTCACTCACTCACTTACCCGCTCACCTACTTTCATACTCACTCACCTACCTACTCACTCACTCACTCACTCACTCACTCACTCACTCACTCACTCACTCACTCACATACTCACTCACTCACTCACTCAATCAATCACTCACTCACCTACTCACTCACCTACTCACTCACTCACCTACTTACACTCACCTACTTACTTGCCTACTCACTCACTCACCAGTTCACCTACTCACTCAACAACTCACCTACTCACACACTCACATATTTCCTCACTCACTTACAAACACATCTACTCACTAACCAACTTACTTACTCACTAACCAACATACCTACTCACTCACCTACTCACACACCAGCTCACATACTCACACACTCACTAACTCAATTACTCACTCACTTACTCACTTGCTCTCTGACTCATTCACTTACTCATCAACTCGCCACAACAAAAATCTGTCATCTACAAATTATTCTGGACTTTAGCATTAATCCTCATCCAATTAAATCCAAAAAAATTCCATAAGCCTTCAATCAACTTCCCTCTCCAGTACCCCAGAAATCAAATGTTGGTTTCGAGTGTCACTGGTATCAATATAAATTAGATATTGAGTTGAAATTGATAGATGCTTTGTGTTTTATTAATAAATGTCTGCGGATTGGATTATAATACACACGATTACAAATGACATTGTATTGTTAATTTCATAATAATTTTATTGTGCCTCCTGATGTTGTAAATTTTGTTTTATAGGCCAAGAAAACATGTTTTATGTTTCTATCAACAATATTGTTAATTTCATTTTGTTTATATCATAAATCCCATTGTATAGGCCAAGAAAACATGTTAAATGTTTCCACCAACAATATTGTTAATTTCATTTTAGTTTAAACAGTATTTATTGGATGAATTAAATACAATAGATATAACATTATAAATAATTAATAGGATTCTGGAACTAGAGAATATCTCTAATATTAACCAGTCTCCTATATCTTAAACAACTTAAACGTCTAATAAAGGTGTATAATTAATTATATAATAATAGTAGTAGTAATTTCATTTTGTTTATATTGTCAATTCCATTTATAGGCCAAGACAACTTATTGTTTGTTTCCTTCAACAATATTGTTAATTGCATTTAATAGGCCAAAACAACATGTTGTATGTTTCCACCAACAATATTGTTAATTTCATTTTGTTTATATCATAAATCCCATTGTATAGACCAAGAAAACATTTATGATTCTAACAACAATATTGTTAATTGCTTTTAATAGGCCAAAAAAACAGATTGTATGTTTCCACCAAAAACCCTGTTAATTGCATTTAATAGGCCAAAAAAAACCAGATTGTATGTTTCCACCAAAAACACTGTTAATTGCATTCAATAGGCCAAGAAAACAGATTGTATGTTTCCACCAAAAACACTGTTAATTTCGTTTTGTAGGTCAAGAAAACATATATTTCTCGGCCTAAACAGTACTAGTGTTCTACCTCTAAGCGGCCATAAGACCATTGAGCCTTCATTCAATGACTTTGTTTTATAGGACCATATGGATCATATCCATGTAACATTTTTGCAAAAATATTGATGTTTGATGTTTGTAAGATAGATTGTTGAAAATGGTTAAAATTGTTACAAATAAATAAATAAATATATGCAGGAAAAATATACCTGCTATATAATGCACAATGCACAGGCAAATGCCTGCACCTTTACCTATAGCTGGTAACATCTGGATATAAGTGAAATATTTTTGACAGGGACATTAAACACCATTATTAAACTCAACTGAACTCCTAGTCTCACAAAATGTTAGGCAAGTATGGATATAAACTGCCATCTATAAACAACATAGGTTTACATTATAATCATCATATCAAATTTTGTACATACAATTGAAATATTGAAGATTTTAATTTCTGTATTTGAAAGTGATATCTTAACTTTATGATCTAATTGTATGTAATAAAGTTGTTTTTTCCTGAAAACCAAATCATTTTCTTGGAATTTTCTGAAATTTTGAGGAAAAATATATAAAAATTAGCGAAAATTATATTTTTCAAGATAAAATTACTATTTTAATTGAAAAACACTTAGCTTTAGCATAATGATATTTCCAACATTTTAATTTTGTGAAGATTTTGAGTCTGTTGTGATAGGGACCAGTTTTAGACATTTATGATAATTTATGGATGGCAGTGTATTTATGGATGGCAGTGGATATTTCTGTCAAACATAATTAATGGAATATTGACAGACTATGACAAGAGTTAATATTTGTACTATAAATTAAATGTACATTGTACATAGTAGAGATTGTATCAAATTATTATATACCATCAATAATGACCGATTTTAATGATTAACATTCATAGATTGATATAATGTCATAATGGCTCATATAGTCAAACAACATTGACCTGTCTGCTTGACCTTTCATAAGAATATTCAATTAGCCACCCAATACATGGGTAGTGTAAGAGTCACAGTTACCGTAGTACATAGTTCCACATTCCTCCCCTTGATACATTAGAAGTCTCAACATGAACCTGCCAACGGACGGTTAACAAAGAAAATAACTGGCATGGCCTAACTGTGTATATATACAGGGTTCGTACAGGCCTGGAAAAGTCCTTAAATTTTGAGGTTTGTCCTAAAAAGACCCTAAAAACAAGTCTGACCCTAAACAGCCCTTGAATTTATCCTGAAGGCCCTAAAAAGCCCTTGAATTTGGCCAGTTGGGTGTCTTTATTTCGATATTAAGTGGTTGCAAATAGACCGATGTAAATAAATACTAAGTGGATAACTTATGTTGAAATGGGCAATTTCAAGGTACCTGGCCCATCTGAATGCTCAACTTCAACCTTCACTTTAAGTGTCGTTACTATGGACACGTAAATAATTGTTTTATTGATTTAATTGCCTTTGCACCAATATTTTTTTGCTACAATCGTCCCTCTGATTAGGCCTTAAATTTGCAAATAAGACCCTGAAAAGACCCTAAAAAGTCCTTAAATTTGGAGTCCAAATGTCTGTACGAACCCTGATATATATACAACATACATTACAAATGTACATTGCGATAGATTTATATTACGATCATCAAATCAAATTTCTGATTTATAGAATTGAACATACAGTCAAACCTGTCTATAAAAGGCCATCCAAAGGAACTTGTAAAGGTGACCTCTATGGACAGGTGGCCTTTATATACAGGTTCAAATAATATGAGTAAAGAAAAATTTGGATACAATTCTACTGGCCCTTATACAGAGGTGGCCTTTAAGGCAGGTTGGATTGTATTGAAGATTTATAAGTGAAATCTTGTCTTTCTGATCTAAATGTATGCAAGAAACTTGTTTTTTGTGGAAAAAAAAATTTAGGCAAAATATATAAATATGTGAAAAATAAAATTTTAAAGATATAAATATAATTTCAGCTAAAAAAACACTAAACTGAAACAAACTCGTTTCTTGAAAAATTTAGGGGGAAAAATATGAAAATATGTGAAACCTAATTTTTTCAAGATAAAAACACTCTTTTACCTGAAAAAAAACAGTCAACATTGGCAGAATAATTTTTTCAACCACTTCATTTAAATTTGTGAAGATTTCAGTCTGTAATGATTTGAGCAGTATTAAACATTTATCATAGTTTTTGTAGTAAATGCATATTTCATGCATGCATTGGTATAGCTAAAATGACATAATCCATATCACCCAACAGCACGTGCCCGTTAGGAATAGCCGTATCACCGGTCTGATATCGATATCAAACCGACTACTCGGAACAGATAGAACTTATCACTATATATAGTTAAGAAAGTCCTTTGAGGACAACATTAGGCCTTTCAAAGGTTTCATCTGATGAGAATTATGCGATGTCGTGAGTGGCGGTATTTGGAGGAATGTATTTTGTCGTCTAATTGGTGTCAAGTTGAATTTTCATCATATTTATGGCAAATTTCTGTCATGCATTATTTGTTTTAAATGATGAAATATTAAATATATGATAAACAATAAAATATGGTGGAAGCTATATCATATGTCATATCAGACCTTGACCAATGTGGATGATCTCAGTCAGATATAGAATCCTCTGCGGTAGCTCAGTTGGTAGAGTGCTCGCTTCGTACGTGGGAGGTCGTGGGTTCGATCCCCAGCCAGGTGTGACCCAGAAAATGGGTAGTGATTGTTTTTTCGCCAAGCACTCTGCATTTCGAAATGAAAGTCAAGGTTCTTTCGGATGGGAACTATAAATAAACAAGGTCCTATTTCATGGTAGGCATGGCATGATAAAAAACCCTGTTGTATCATGCCATCAGCACAATGCATAGGTAAAATTTCTGCATCTTTGCCTATAGCTGACGATGTCTCGATAAAAGTGAAATATTCTTGACTGGGACATCAGACACCATTACCCTACCTCTGACTAAAATCTTTGGAAATGATTGGCTAAATCGAATCGCATGACCAACCCAGTATCATTCCGTACATAGCCACACGCGCAAAAATACTGCGGCTGCGGCCTCACCCGGTATCTTTCCTACTGACCCTGTATCATTCCGTACCGGACACTTACAAACCATGTAACTTATATTACTCAACTCAACTCAGTCTGATATTGCATATAATATGGATTCTACCATGGATTATTCTTTATTTCATGGAAGACCCTATCAGTCCTTAACACAATAAGTTTGTTTTAATAATTCATACTTCTGTATAGGTAAACAACATTGACCTGTCTGCTTGACCTTTAGTTATAAATATTCATATACAAGGACCCACCCTATACATGGGTATTATTAGGATTCACAGATATTTTATAATCCTGGCACTTGATTAGTGTTCTCATAATAAAGACGGAGTTGACACGTGTGATACATTTACTCAATAATAAATATTTAAATGAAAGGTCAAGCTGACAGGTCAATGTTGTTTGCCTATACTTAAAATCAATCTTTAAACACATGTCCCAGCCAATTTATTGTGATTTTTTTTTTCAAAATAATTTATTTAACATGTAATATCCATAAATTTAGAAGCTAGAATTGATTCTATATTATGTTTAGCCGTGTAATATTGATGAAAAATTTCAATAATATGCAAATGTCGTCTTTGTTAAATGACAAACAAAACTCATTGTTATTATTATTGATATTGGAATTTGTAAAATTTATACGCTGAGATGATCGCTGGCTCAGATGATCGCTGGCTCAGATAATTGCTGTCTCAGATGATCGTCGAGATAATCGAGATAAAAAATCTGATTTAAGAGGTATTGATTTCCTGCGTTCATTTTATGTTATATGTTTCTATATATTTATGATCGGTATAAAACAAATATTCCGATTCAATTAACAATTTTTAGAAATATGGTGCAGTTTGTTAGGAAAGTCCTTTTATTTAAAGCTTTTCAACACGGCATTGTAATGTGCAATGGCTTATAATATTTCTTTGAGTGAGAGAGATATGCAAACTATTACCCTAAACAAATCATATTTCCTGACACTGATTTAAAAATTTGTGATTTTGAGTCGAGTCGAGTTGAGTAATGGTGTTTAACGTCCTAGTCAAGAATTTTTCACTTATATCGAGACATCACCAGCTATAGGCAAAGGTGCTGAAATTTTGCCTATGCGTTGCACTTATTGCATTATACAGCAGGGTTGTTTATCATGCCAAGCCTACTGTGACACGGGACCTCACTTATTTTAAGTTCCCATCTGAACCCACGACCTCCCACTTTTGGAGCGAGCACTCTTAACTGAGATACCGCAGTGGTCAATTAGTAACTTTGGACAGGCACTGGAGCAACCACACAATGTTATAACCATAGCCCTCAACCATCCTGCTTATAATACCCCCGCTTAAAAAGTGGGGGGTATATAGTGATAGGGGTGTCCGTCCTTCTGTTACACCTTAGGGTACCTATCTCATATCCGCAACTCCTCCTAAACCCTTCAATGGATTTTCATGAAACTTTCACACAATCTTTGTGATATATATAGATATGCACCTCCTATTTGATCTGATGGATTTTTGGAACCGGGGGGGGGGGGGGGGGGAGGAGGGGGGGTATTTTTTGTGAGCTTGTGGCTCACAGGTACATACTTATTTTTTCATGAGGAAACAAATATTGGTATAAATTACAGTTTAAAAATTAATACAGTGAAAACCAAACATTTGCTCAGAATTAAAGTATATCTGACAATAAGATTTGGGCTCTCACTGGGACTTTTTTCAGGCATTTATCTTTGTACCCCATTCACATTTCAGAATCTTATGATTTTATAATCACAATTACTCTGCCAGTTTTTACAATTTTGGAAATTTTAGCTTTAGCAACAGTATTTGGAGTTGTCAACCACTTAAATGTTTTTTTGTTTTTTTTTTTGTTTTTTTCACAATTTTGGCAATGCATTATTAAAATATACTATTGTCTAAATTCGGTGCTAGTTAAAATTTGAAATTTCTCAAAAATTAAGTTATACTCCCTCATGCAAAGTTAATTTCCCTAGCTTAATTTTTGGTCCTTTGGGTATCTTTTCAACATCTCGATAACAATTTTGGTTTCATAATTTTGTTCCAAGCAGTACTGATGAGGAATTGTATTCTGAAATGGCTGTCTAGTGCTGTAAAATTAAAACTGGTATAATATGTAATTTGCTTCTTTTCACCATTACAAGGGTCCAGGACTCATTCACAAAAGTGCAAGAGAGAGAAGAGAGAGAGAGAGACCTGAAATTTGATTGATGGTAAATGTTAATTTGTAATATGTATCATGTGCTGATTTTGAATGCATTATTTTAATAGAAAATCTAAATCACCACATGACAGTATGTAATTAAACCCCCCCTCTAATCCAAGCATCTCTGATGTGCTGGATGAGGAGGATTTTCTGTAATGAAACCCATAGCACATGTGCTGGTAAATAAACAATTGCAAGTTAATCAGGAAGCCCGTAAGGCTGAATGGATAGAAAATTAGAACTTTTATCACTATATATATATATATATATATTATATATATATCTGTACATGGGTTGATATTAGTCAGAGCTAATATTAGGTATCATGGTATACAATTACCCACAATGCAATAGATTGTTAATTTGATCACATGCAATTACCCATAATTCAATGCCAAAATGACCAAACATGATTATGGTATATGTATACAAGATAGTAACTTTAACAAAGTATATTTAGCAGACAATATACTTTACGACAAATCTAATAAAAGGTTTCCGAATTTGATAAATGCAAATCGGAAAATGTGTATCAAGTCTAGAATGAAAAGCTCGAAGATGGCCACTGAATGACTGAATTAGCCTCCAATTGTAGAGAGCTGAAGTTCTCTGATGAGGAGTGAAAACGGCATCTCTATTCGATAAGATGTTCCAATTGGTCGTGTCATTTAATGGATATTATCAATAAATTTTGCTTGACCGGTATCAGATTGAGTAAATTAGAAACTATTGCAGAAATACTGAATTTTTTAACCAGCTTTTTATGTTTTCCTTTAAATACACTGCCATCTATAAATGAACCACTGCAGTAGCTCAGTAGGAAGAGTGCTTGCTCCATAAGTGGGAGGTCGTGTGTTCGATCCCCGGCCGGGTCTGACCCAAGACTTGAAAGTTGGTAGTGACTGTTCTTTCGCTGAGCACTCGGCATTAAGAAATGAAAGTCATGTTGTTTTTTTTTTTTTTTTTTTTTTTTTTTTTTTTATGGGAATTAAAAATAAACAATGTACCGTGTCAGGGTGGGCTTGGCATGCTAAAGAACCCTGCTGTATAATGCCATCAGCACAATACACAGGCAAAATTTCTGCACCTTTGCCTATAGCTGGCAACGTCTTAAAATAAGTGAAATTTTCTTGATTGGGGTGTTAAACACTATTACTCAACTCAACTCCATTCAAAGATGAGTATACAAATTTATATTTACCGTAGGTTTATATTATAATCATCATGTTTAATTCCGTTCGTAAAATTTAAATATTAAAATGTTTGCAGTACTTGTAAGTGAAATCCTAAATTAATGATCTAAATGTATGCAAAAAAACTCATTTTTCCCTTGAAAAGCAAATTTCTATCTTTTATGCAAAAATTGTTGAAAAAAATATAATTTTCGAGATAAAAACACCATTTTTACTGAAAAAACATTCAGCTTGAGCAGAATAAAGTTTTCAACGAATTTTGAAGATTTTCTTTCTGTAATATGACTAGTGTTTGTGGGAGGTTGTGGGTTAGCATCCCACTTAGGTCTGACCAGACTTGAAAAAAAGGAGTGACTGTTCTTTTACCAAGCACTCAACATTTAGAAATGAAAGTCACCAGGTCCTTTAGAAGAAACCTTTAAAGGCCATGTCCTGTGTCATGGCAGGCCTGGCCTGTTAAAGAGCCCTTCTTGCAAATTGCTCTGAGCACACTGCACATGTCAAAATTTCTGCCAGTTAAACTATAGCTGGTGATGCCTGGATATAAGTGAAATATTCTTGACTGTGACATAATACCCCTTCATTCAATCAGTATGACCAGTTATAACATGAACAGTGTAACCAGTCTGTAAAGACCTCTCAAGGGAACCAATAAAAGTGACCTTTATGGGCAGGTGGCTCTTATATACAGGTTTAAATAATAAATATCCCCCGCCTTTCGAAGAAAAAGGGGGAAATTAAATTTGAGTTTCTGTCTGTCCTTCCTTTCTTCTGTTCTTCCGTCTGTCCATAACTCTTGTCTGCGCTTATTTGCCGATTTGGTTTGCTCATTTTCCTAGGAGTTATGGCCCTTTGAACACAAGTGCAAATCGCATATTAAAGAAACTGCTGTAGATGGATCCTTATTCACTGAATTTGCTTGTTTGTTATCCCTCGCCATTTCGAAGATGCGCATATCATTAATCTGAGTTGGTTTGCTCTATTTCCTTGGAGTTATGGCCCTTTGAACATAAGTGCAAATCACAAAAAAAGAACCAATTCAATCAATTTGCTTGTTTATTTTTAGATGACGGTGTAGATATCACGTTTTTTATTAAATCAACATTTATTGTTTCATGACTGTCCATTATAATTATCGTTTATTACTTCTGTAAAGATTTAAGATGGATCAATATTAACTTATATTAAATCCCTAACTGTGAAAAACGCCGGCAGCATTTTCTATATTCGCTCATTTCACATCATAAAGAATAATTTTATTATAAACGCTTCCGTATTTTGATAAATGAACAAAAAATCAACTTTATTCAGATAGTAATCCAATTCTGGGATTAATTTGAAGGAATTTTGTTTTTGGAAAATTACCGTCTTTGGTGAAAAATTGGAATGGAGTAGAGATAATAAATGCTGGCTGGGTTTCGCAAACATTTCCTTAACCTAAGTTTGACAAATTTTGACAATTTTTTATGGAAACAATTTTTGACAGAAAAAAAAGTTGTTATAAGCTAGAAGCAATCTTCAAAATGACACCTTTAATTATCAATTATCTTGAAAAATAGTAAAACTAATTGGATTTCATTTTTTCTAGATTTAAATTAAGGACAATCTTATCTAAGGAATGATTGTGAAATCAAGACCTGGCCCGGGTTTCACAATTATTTCTGAACTAAAATTTTCCTCAACTTGAGTTTATTTTAAGCAAATTTTGACAATGTTTTTTTTAGAATATGGAAAAGATTTTTGACAAAACTAAATAAGAATTTGATATAAGCTTGAAATGATCTTCAAAATGACACCATAAATTCCTGAATATCTCAAAAATTGGCAAAACTTGTCCACCTGACCATCTATCCCTTGGTCAGTTTGTAAAACCGCGTCTGGTCTGTCTGTAAAATCGCGTCCGGTCTGTCTGTAAAATCATGTCCTCACTATATCTCATAATCGCTTTTGACGACTGTGATGAAACTTCACAGTAATAATCTTTTATGGTCCGAACCTTGAACCAAGGTCATATCAATAGGTCAAGCCAAGGTCATGGTAAAAACATTAAACCGACGGAGGGTATTTGGTTCTCATTAGACAGTTCTAGTTTAATGTATTTAAACTTTTAATTACCCACATTAAAATTTATTTTTACAATGATACGTAACCGTCATTACGAGTCCCGCTCAGACCACATGTGGGAAAGTAAATTTTCCTTGTTGTTGGCTTTTACTGATTCACCTGGTATCAGTATAATGTGACCTGTACGCTTGTCTGCGGCTTATTGACTCTGTGAGCTAGACTTTTGAAAGTCAATCAACTGGAATATAATATTTTGCCTGGAAATTAATTTTTCAGCGCAGATGAATTCTTTTAATAGCGAAGTTTGATGTCTTTTCTGTCGTCCTAATCGTAGAAGAATATGAGATCATTAAAGACGACTGGAGTTGCAAATTTCTTGATACAAGATTGTGTTACGTTAACACAGGAAATTGTGTTGATCTTCACGTACAGACAGCGAATGCTCGTAAATTGTCGCCGGCAGTGATTGCAGGACAGTTGCATAAAGCATGTTTACATTGAAGTATCTCTTAACATGGAAACCAGTCTCAGTTTTAACCATCATTCCTTAACTAAGATTTTCCTTAATTTAAAATCTGGCAAGTTTTGACAATAGTTTATCATATTTCAAATAATGAAGTTTTAGCAGAATTAGAATAAAGATGGGATAACTTTTAGTTTTCTTAAAAAATCATGAACGTGATACCTTAAATTCATGAATATCTTGTAAACTAACGAAATTATTCAGATTTCAAATTTGATTTGAATAATTTAAATACAGTATGTTTGTCTTGTCTTGTGTGAGAGATTTAAGTTAAGGAAAATCTTGAATTACGAATTTGGGGGTTGGGGGGGGGGGTTGTCTATAGTCTGTTTGACAGCTTTAAGTTAAGGAAAATCTTGAGTTACGGATTTGGGGAGGGGTGGCTATATGTCTGTTTGACAGATTTATGATAAGGAAATCTAGAGTTAAGAAATTGGGTAGGGGGGGGCTATATGTGATTGTCTGTTTGACAGATTTAAGTTAAGGAAACTCTTGAGTTATGAAATTGGGGAGGAGGGTGACTATATGTCTGTTTGACAGATTTAAGTTAAGGAAAATCTAGAGTTAAGAAATTGGGTAGGGGGGTGTCTGTATGTCTGTTTGACAGATTTAAGTTAAGGAAAATCTAGAGTTAAGAAATTGGGTTAGGGGGTGTGTATGTGTCTGTTTGACAGATTTATGATAAGAAAATCTTGAGTTAAGAAATTGGGGTTGGGGGGGGGGAGTTTATATGTCTACATATGGCCATATTGTAAAATGAAAATGTAAAACAGATATGTAAAATGGACAAATAAAATTCACTTGTTAAATGAACATGTAAAATTAACCCATTAAGTGGACATGTAAAATGCACACATGAAATAGGCATGTAAAATGCACACGTGTAAACATAAAATAGACATGTAAAATACACATAAAATGTACTTGTAAAATACATGAAATGGACGTGTAAAATTCACACATGAAATGGACTTGTAAAATTCACATGAAATAGACATGTAAAATTCACACATGAAATGCACATTTAAAATAAACCCATAAAATGGACATGCAAAATAAACACATAAAGTGGAAATGTAAAATGCACACATAAAGTGGAAATGTAAAATGCACACATGAAATATACATGTAAAATGCACACATAAAATAGACGTAAAATGAACCCATAACGTTGATATGTAAAATGCACAAGTGAAATGGACATGTAAAATGAACCCATAAAGTGGACATGTAAAATGCACAAATTAAATGGACATGTAAAATGAACCCATAAAGTGGACAATGTAAAATGCACACATGAAATGGGCATGTAAAATGAACCCATAAAATGGACAATGTAAAATGCACAAATGAAATGGACATGTAAAATGAACCCATAAAGTGGACATGTAAAATAAACACATGAAATAGACATGTAAAATGAACCCATAAAGTGGACAATGTAAAATGCACAAATGAAATGGACATGTAAAATGAACCCATAAAATGGACATGTGAAATGCATAAGTGAAATGCACATGTAAAATGAACCCATAAAATGGACATGTAAAATTCACACATGAAATGGACATGTAAAATTCACACATGAAATGGACATGTAAAATTCACACATAAAATGGACATGTAAAATGCATACATGAAATGGACATGTAAAAGGAACCCATAAAATGAACATGTAAAATGAACCCATAAAGTGGACATGTAAATTGAACCCATAAAGTGGAATAGACATTTAAAATTCACACATAAAGTGGACTGCACAAGTGAAATGGTCATGTAAAATGAACATGTAAAATGGATGTGTAAAGGGATGTCGTTAACCATAGAAACAAGAATGATATTACATGTGTGTATTATGATTTTTATAACATGACTTATATTGTTTGAGTTTTGGGATTGATGATACAGTTAATACACAGATAAATACAATATACGCCATTTAAATAAATGGCTTCTTTCTTCAAAGAACCATTTTTCTTCATTTACATCATAGAAACATTCTCACTGCTAGAACGATGGTCTTTAAACAAATGTATCCAATCTCTGGAGACTGTGTTTTATGATGAAAAATAACATACACAGAAAACACGACGTTACAATTCGGGAAAAGTTTTCTATTTATAGACAAGTCAATAAAGACAAGGAGATTGAACTTATATTTGTGTAATGTAATTATGATAAAGATTTATCTTATTTAAAAACACATGAAGTTGCGTAATTTTCGCGTGAATTATGTTTCGCAAAATTTGTACATTTGTATATATATATATAAAGTTCTTGTTTAAAAAAGAAAACGACAGAAAAAACTTTCATTTTGCTCTAGCGTTTTCATGCTTTCAGCACTCTTCAGGAGCATAAAGGAACATTATTCTCCTGAAGAGTGCTGAAAACATGAAAGCGCTAGAGCAAAATGAAAGTTTTTTCTGTCGTTTTCTTTTTTAAACAAGAACTTTATATTTTCTGTGCTTGAAATCATTTTTGGACTATATATATATATATATATATATATATATAATTCCAAATATGTCGATAAAGTTTATCCTTTGTGTGAGGTAATTTTATATATAAAAAACTTAAAAATAAGTTAAAATGTTTTCTAAAACATAACTGAATTTTTTTTTGTAAAACATGTTTCACCGTTGTGCACGTTTCTTCTTGTTACATATTAATGAATGTATCAAGAAGAACTGTACACAATGGTGAAACACGTTTTACAAAGAATAAAAAAATTTATATGAAAATTACCCCACACAAAAGATTGCCTTATCTACATATTTGGAATTTCACATATTTAAGTGTGTGTGTATGTGTGTGTGTGTGTGTGTGTGTGTGTGGTCCAAAAATTTAATTTGATTTCAAAAATTTGTTTAACTTTGAACAAGAGTAAATTATCAATATGACACATATGCCCCAGCTTCATTTATGATAGATTGAATTGGATTAACATTCTTACTAAAGATTATTCCACTTATATCAAGACATCACTAGCTACAGGGTGAACCCCAAACACACCAGCTTCATAGAAACCTTAACTCTTTGCTTTGTGTTTGAATCTAAAATCACTATGGTAATTAACTGGAAAATTCTTTTAAATCTAAAATGTATGGTCAAAAATACATTTGAAAATTTGCAAAGGATCCCAGTGACTTTTTCACTTCACAAATATCATTTTTTGTCTGCATGTGTATATACAGTCAAACCTGTCTACAAAGGCCACCAAAGGGAACCTGTAAAAGTGGCCTGTATGAGCAGGTGGCCTTTATACACCATATCAAATTATATGAATAAAGAACAATTGGAATACAATTTTACTGGCCTTTATAAGCAGGTGGTCCTTATATAGAAGTTGCCTTTATAAGCAGGTGGCCCTTATATAGAAGTGACCTTTATGACCAGGTGGTCCATATATAGAAGTGGACTTTATGAGCAGGTGGTCCTTATATAGAGGTGGCTTTATGAGCAGGTGGTCCTAATATAAAAATGGTCATTATAAGCAGGTGTCCCTTTTATAGAAGTGGTCTTTATAAGCAGGTGGTCCTTATATAGAAGTGGCCTTTATAAGCAGGTGGTCCTTATATAGAGGTGGCTTTTCAGGCAGGTTGGACTGTTATTACCATTATATTCTATGACATTTGAAAAACAATACTGCGTCATATTCTTTTAAATTTTATTTCAAATCAATATGTAAAGAAGCTTCCAGAGAAAAGTGGAGTTGAGTAATGATATTTAACATCCCAGTCAAGAATATTTCACTTATATTGAGACATTGCCAGCTACAGGTGAAGGTGCAGAATTTTTGCCTGTGCATTGTGCTAATGGCACTATACAGCAGGGATCTTTAGTATGCCACACCTATCATGACACGGGACTTTCCCATCAGAAAGAACTGACTTTTTTTCACAGTGCTGAGTGCTAGGTGAAAGAACAGTCACTGCCCACTTTCAAGTCTTGGTTCAGACCTGGCCAGAGATCAAACACACAACCTTTCACTTACAGAGCGAGCACTCTACCAACTGAGCTACCACCTTGGTTTCTTGCAGAGAAGAGTGAAGTAATGGAATTTTATGGAACCCCTTTGAATGCTTAAAGCATTTGACAAAGCCCAACAGCAAGGGACACATGGCACAACTGAGTGGAATGCAAAGCATTTGACAAAGGCTTGAAGCAACCGCCAAATACAGCACATTTTACGCTAAGTATTTGACAAATACCAACAGCAAGGTCATGCATGCAGCCTGTTTTAATGCTTAAAGCGTTTGACAAAGGCCAACAGCAAGGTCACGCATGCAGCCTATTTGAATGCTTCAAGCATTTGACAAAGCCCAGCAGCAAGGGACACATGCAACTGACTGCAATACTAAGCATTTGACAGCAAGGGACACATGCAACTGACTGCAATACTAAGCATTTGACAGCAAGGGACACATGCAACTGACTGCAATACTAAGCATTTGACAGCAAGGGACACATGCAAGCAACTGGAATGCTAAGCATTTGACAGCAAGGGACACATGCAAGCAACTGGAATGATAAGGCAACTTAAGCAATTGACAAAAGGTCAGCAGCAAGGACCACATACACTTTGGATGCTCTTGTTTGATAAAATTAATTTTTCTACACCTGGATAAAAAATTAGTAAAAGTAGGACATAATTTGTACATTTTAATCAAATTAATTACATTTGATCGTAATTATTAATCTTTTTTCCAGATTTCTAGAATCAGGTTTTGTATGATGTAATGACTTTAATGATTAATATAATTAAACAAAATTACGTTAAATTATATTAAAACATTTTCATGATGTTGTTGCCAAACGTAATTAACGGCAAACACGTGTATGTAATTACTAAAAACCAGCAAGAGAGAAAAAAGAAACAAATTAATTATTTTGCATAAAACATGTATTGAAAGGATGCACACATCAATGACCCTCATGCAATAACTCCTTAATAGAATTATTTCACAAATCGAGACACCCCACATATACGACATCCCAGTAATTCAATTACATTAAAATCTTTAATCAATAATGTTGACAAAGTTATTTTTCATCATTACAATTTTTTTTCTATCATGTATAATTCTGATCGGTATATAATGGCAATATTGCATGAAACCGGAGGATAAACTTTCAAAAACCTGTGGAGATGGCCATTAATTATTTCATGATTCATATTGTTCTCGTTATTTTTTAATTCACTTTTTTTTTTTTTTCATTTGTGGACATTTGATTTGATAAACTAATTAAGAGTATTACATAATTCAATATAAAAAAACCAACACCGAAAATATCAAATATGGACGACCGATTAAGGAAGAAAATTAATATCATCTAAAGATTGAATCTTTTTAAAGTCAATTGAGCGATGGTTTTGATTACGATAAATTTCTGTAATTTTATCCCACCATAAATTGTTTTGCATCGAAATTAATGAACCAAAAAAAGCTTAACGTTGTAACGTTATTTCTGAGCTAATGAAATGTAAAATAAGCTTCATGTTGCATTGGTTGCTTTCATTATGCAAGAAAAAGTCTACGTCTTTCATGTCTGACAAATGACCTTGACCTTGACAAGGATAAATCAAACACATTAGGTTTAAATGGTCTGTTAAAGTATATTAAGTCTAAAAACATTTTGCTCTCTTGCTCAACAGAATAGAATGATTTTTCAGTTTAAGTTACTGAAGCTGAGCTAGCTTTTCTGATAAAGGTTGAGACAAAGATATATCTGTCATGAGCAATTTATAGAATTACATTGTGCAGAGCTCTTGCTGGGTTGTATTTTGGACCGATATTATGGGCCTAATTCACAATTCAACATCTACAGTAAACCCTGCTATAGTGACCACCTCTATATTGACCACCTGTCTATACAGTAAAATATGCTATAGGGACCACCTCTATATATAAACATTACCTGTCTATACAGTAAAACCTTTGGTAGTGACCACCTCTATATATAAACATTACCTGTCTATACAGTAAAACCTTTGGTAGTGACCACCTCTATATATAAACATTACCTGTCTATACAGTAAAACCTGCTATAGTAACCACCTCTATATTGACCAGCTGTCTAAACAGTAAAACCTGCTATAGTAACCACCTCTATATTGACAAACTGTCTAAACAGTAAAACCTGCTATAGTAACCACCTCTATATAAACAGAACCTGTCTATACAGTAAAACCTGTTATAGTAACCACCTCTATATTGACCAGCTGTCTATACAGTAAAACCTGCTATAGTAACCACCTCTATATTGACCAGCTGTCTATACAATAAAACCTGCTATAGTAACCACCTCTATATAAACAGAACCTGTCTATACAGTAAAACCTGCTATAGTAACCACCTCAATATTGACCAGCTGTCTATACAGTAAAACCTGCTATTGTAACTACCTCTATATAAACAGAACCTGTCTATACAGTAAAACCTGCTATAGTAACCACCTCTATATTGACCCCCTGTCTATACAGTAAAATCTGCTATAGTAACCACCTCTATATTGACCAGCTGTCTATACAGTAAAACCTGCTATAGTAACCACCTCTATATTGACCAGCTGTCTATACAGTAAAACCTGCTATAGTAACCACCTCTATATTGACCACCTGTCTATACAGTAAAACCTGCTATAGTAACCACCTCTATATAAACAGAACCTGTCTATACAGTAAAACCTGCTATAGTAACCACCTCTATATTGACCAGCTGTCTGTACAGTAAAACCTGCTATAGTAACCACCTCTATATTGACCAGCTGTCTATACAGTAAAACCTGCTATAGTAACCACCTCTATATAAACAGAACCTGTCTATACAGTAAAACCTGCTATAGTAACCACCTCAATATTGACCAGCTGTCTATACAGTAAAACCTGCTATTGTAACTACCTCTATATAAACAGAACCTGTCTATACAGTAAAACCTGCTATAGTAACCACCTCTATATTGACCCCCTGTCTATACAGTAAAATCTGCTATAGTAACCACCTCTATATTGACCAGCTGTCTATACAGTAAAACCTGCTATAGTAACCACCTCTATATTGACCAGCTGTCTATACAGTAAAACCTGCTATAGTAACCACCTCTATATTGACCAGCTGTCTATACAGTAAAACCTGCTATAGTAACCACCTCTATATTGACCAGCTGTCTATACAGTAAAACCTGCTATAGTAACCACCTCTATATAAACAGAACCTGTCTATACAGTAAAACCTGCTATAGTAACCACCTCTATATAAACAGAACCTGTCTATACAGTAAAACCTGCTATTGTAACCACCTCTATATAAACAGAACCTGTCTATACAGTAAAACCTGCTATAGTAACCACCTCTATATTGACCCCCTGTCTATACAGTAAAATCTGCTATAGTAACCACCTCTATATTGACCAGCTGTCTATACAGTAAAACCTGCTATAGTAACCACCTCTATATTGACCAGCTGTCTATACAGTAAAACCTGCTATAGTAACCACCTCTATATTGACCAGCTGTCTATACAGTAAAACCTGCTATAGTAACCACCTCTATATTGACCAGCTGTCTATACAGTAAAACCTGCTATAGTAACCACCTCTATATTGACCAGCTGTCTATACAGTAAAACCTGCTATAGTAACCACCTCTATATTGACCACCTGTCTATACAGTAAAACCTGCTATAGTAACCACCTCTATATTGACCACCTGTCTATACAGTAAAACCTGCTATAGTAACCACCTTTATATAAACAGAACCTGTCTATACAGTAAAACCTGCTATAGTAACCACCTCTATATTGACCACCTGTCTATACAGTAAAACCTGCTATAGTAACCACCTTTATATAAACAGAACCTGTCTATACAGTAAAACATGCTATAGCGACCACCTCTATATAAACAGAACCTGTCTATACAGTAAAACCTGCTATAGTAACCACCTCTATATTGACCAGCTGTCTATACAGTAAAACCTGCTATAGTAACCACCTTTATATAAACAGAACCTGTCTATACAGTAAAACCTGCTATAGTAACCACCTCTATATTGACCACCTGTCTATACAGTAAAACCTGCTATAGTAACCACCTTTATATAAACAGAACCTGTCTATACAGTAAAACATGCTATAGCGACCACCTCTATATAAACAGAACCTGTCTATACAGTAAAACCTGCTATAGTAACCACCTCTATATTGACCAGCTGTCTATACAGTAAAACCTGCTATAGTAACCACCTTTATATAAACAGAACCTGTCTATACAGTAAAACCTGCTATAGTAACCACCTCTATATTGACCAGCTGTCTATACAGTAAAACCTGCTATAGTAACCACCTCTATATTGACCACCTGTCTATACAGTAAAACCTGCTATAGTAACCACCTCTATATAAACAGAACCTGTCTATACAGTAAAACCTGCTATAGTAACCACCTCTATATTGACCAGCTGTCTATACAGTAAAACCTGCTATAGTAACCACCTTTATATTGACCACCTGTCTATACAGTAAAACCTGCTATAGTAACCACCTCTATATAAACAGAACCTGTCTATACAGTAAAACCTGCTATAGTAACCACCTCTATATAAACAGAACCTGTCTATACAGTAAAACCTGCTATAATAACCACCTCTATATTGACAAACTGTCTATACAGTAAAACCTGCTATAGTAACCACCTTTATATTGACCACCTGTCTATACAGTAAAACCTGCTATAATAACCACCTCTATATTGACCAGCTGTCTATACAGTAAAACCTGCTATAGTAACCATCTCTATATTGACAAACTGTCTATACAGTAAAACCTGCTATAGTAACCACCTTTATATTGACCACCTGTCTATACAGTAAAACCTGCTATAGTAACCACCTCTATATAAACAGAACCTGTCTATACAGTAAAACCTGCTATAGTAACCACCTCTATATAAACAGAGCCTGTCTATACAGTAAAACCTGCTATAGTAACCACCTCTATATAAACATAACCTGTCTATACAGTAAAACCTGCTATAGTAACCACCTCTATATTGACCAGCTGTCTGTACAGTAAAACCTGCTATAGTAACCACCTCTATATTGACCAGCTGTCTATACAGTAAAACCTGCTATAGTAACCACCTCTATATTGACCAGCTGTCTATACAGTAAAACCTGCTATAGTAACCACCTCTATATTGACCAGCTGTCTATACAGTAAAACCTGCTGTAGTAACCACCTCTATATAAACAGAACCTGTCTCTACAGTAAAACCTGCTATAGTAACCACCTCTATATTGACCAGCTGTCTATACAGTAAAACCTGCTATAGTAACCACCTCTATATTGACCAGCTGTCTATACAGTAAAACCTGCTGTAGTAACCACCTCTATATTGACCAGCTGTCTATACAGTAAAACCTGCTATAGTAACCACCTCTATATTGACCAGCTGTCTATACAGTAAAACCTGCTATAGTAACCACCTCTATATTGACCACCTGTCTATACAGTAAAACCTGCTATAGTAACCACCTCTATATATAAACACTACCTACCGCCTCTTTATAATATAAAGACCACATGGTATAAAATTTTGAAATTTTAGCTGCTTCCTCCCTTGGTGCTCTGTATCAGGAAGATACGGTATTGACCGGTTCACCTGGTGTCGGTGTAATGTGACTGAGGGAGTGGTGTGCTTGTTTGCAGTGTACTGATTCTGTGAGCTAGAACCTTAAGCTTGCCCTGCATGCTCTCTTTTAAAAGACCGTATGTTTAAACCCTGGCTGGGTCATACATAAGACCTTAAAGTTTTAGATACTGCTTCCTCACCTGGTGCTCTGTGTTAAGAAGACAGAATATTGACTAGTACACTCAATGTCAGAATAATAAGACTTGAGGAGTGGTATACCTGTCTGTGGTGGACTGATTCTGTGAGTTAGAAACTTAAGGTTGCCCAGAATGCACTCTTAAAAGGCAGTATGTTTTGCATTGCCTGTCCCTCAGTAGTAGAGGACAAAGAATGTACTGGTTTACCCCGTGTCAGTATAATGTGACTTGGGAAGTGGAATTCATGCGGCATACTGACTCTGTGAGCTAGAAACTTATGGTTGCCCTGGATGCACTCTTTTAAAAGGCTGTATGTTTGATTCCTGGCCGGGTCAATGCCTGGCGGTCAGTATTAGAGGTCAGGGTATAGACTGGTTCACCACACGCCAGTAAATCCGACTGGGTGTGTGTTTTTTTGCTTGTCCGTTGCGTACAATTGAGTTTGCACCATAAAGGAACCCCAAATGTACTTTAGTCCAAGGCAAATCATAAAGCATTCTTTCATGTCTCGCGACTCTACACAAACCTGTTCTTAAGTTTTATCATTAGAGATTTATAAACTTGCTCTTGTTGTAAATAGCTGAAAAATTGCTGATGCGACATTAGACAGCATTAAAAACAAAAGAAAAATAAAATTAATACTTATTTACTTATTTGGCAAAACTGTGAATCCAAGAATTAAAACAAATACAGAAATATGAGTTGTTGTTGTTGTTGCTATGGTAACCGTTTCTTATTTAGGAAACTGCACTCCCACTTGATGTGCCCTTTGTGTAATTTGACAAGTAAGCGAGTAAAACACAGAAATAAGTGGATTATTTTCTGTGGTGTTGTCTTCAATAATGTTATAAAATGTTACAAGATTTCATTGCGCTGCAGCAACCAAGTTTTATGTCTTTTCGCAGGATACAAATTCTAGCCAAAATCACTTTACAATTTGATCAGGTTAGCCTGAATAGATTGGTCTTAAAAGTTTATCTGTTTTGCCGAGAGTTTCATCTAAATAATTTGTCTCCTCTTAAGAATTGCAGAAATTAAAGAAATATATTTATCTTCTTTAGAATTTTAGAAATTAAAGAATATATCTTTTCTTTTTCTTTAGAATTTTAGAATTTAAAAAATATACTTCTGTAGACTTTTAGAAGTTCAAATATTTATCTCTTCTTTAGACTTTTAGAAATTAAAAAAAATTATCTTAAAAAATTATCTCTTCTTTAGACTTTTAGAAATAAAAATTTACCCTTACCAGAGAATATATGTTTATTTACTTAAAATAAAGGAGGAATCCTGAATTGAACAGAATTTTACACTTTTATTTTAAACCTTATGAGCTAACTTGGCTGAGTGGTACTGTCACTGATTTTCAAAGTCAAGAGTTAGGGGTACAAACCTTACGTGGGACTTGGTATTCATGATATTCATCTCCTGCCCATACTAGATCTGTAAAAATCTCATTAGGTTGATTACTCTTTCGAATGAGACTCAAAACCAAGGTCCTGTGTCTCAGTGCACACTAAAGACACTTCTGTAGAGTTCGAAAAAGAGTTAACCACCCAGTGTGGCCCCCTAACCAAGCTGCTTACATGTACAGTCCAACCTGTCTTAAAGGCCACCTCTATATAAGGGTCACCTGCTTATAAAGGCCAGTAGAATTGTATCCCAATTGTTCTTTATTCATATTATATGAACCTGTACATAAAGGCCACCTGCCCATTAAGACCATTTTTACTGGTTGTCATGGACAGGTTTGACTGTAAAAGCAATTAAAACAGACTGAGAGCAAAGTAAGATAACAGGGTTCGTACAGGCCTGGAAAAGTCCTTAAATGTTTAGGTTTGCCCTACAAAGACCCTAAAAACAAGTCTGGCCCTAAAAAGCCCTTGAATTTATCCTGAAGGTCCTAAAAAGTCCTTGAATTTGGCCAGTTTGGTGTCTGTATTTTGATATTAAGTGGTTGCTACTAAACTGATATACATAAACAAATACATTAATTAATAAGTAACATTGAAATGGGCAATTTAAAGGTACCTGGCCCAACCGAACGAAGAACGTCAAACTTCACTTCAAGTGTCTTTACTATGGACACGTAAGTAATTGTTTTATTGATTGCCTTTGCACCAATATGTTTTTGCTAAAATTGTCCTTCTCATTAGGCCTTAAATTTGCAAATAAGACCCTGAAAAGACCCTAAAAAGTCCTTAAATTTGGAGTCCAAATGTCTGTACGAACCCTGGATAAGTTATATAGGTAGATGCCCTATGTATGTTTAAGCCAAACCACAGAACAGTTTTCAGAATTGTTTTCATTTAAAAATATAATTTTGTTAAGTCAATGCATTTTAAATTCATTTTATTGATAGTTTAATGGAAACAATCTCATTTGAAAGAAATGAATACTGTAGATCACGTATTTTTCGCGAGTTGGAAATTTCGCATCAAGACAATAGTGATCTTATTTGCGAATATTTGAATTCACTTTTGGAATCTTATTGAATTCAAACATAGAAATATCTGTGTGCTGGAAATATCCGCGTGATATTTGAATTCGCGAATAGGATAAGTAGTGAATTCACGCAAAAATAGATCTCTCGCGAAATAAAAGTGATCTACAGTAATAAAAACCATGTGCACTCAATTTGTGGATATTCAGTAGTACCGGGTATTATCTATTTTGGAAGCTTAACATTAAGAATTCCATCAAAGTGACATTTTGGAATTTTATCGTCAATTAACGATCTATACATGGTGACAAAGTAGGCGACACTTAATTAACGCCAGCCTTTCTTACAATTAAGTTGATTGGATAAAAAATAACTGTCACGCTTGATTGAACATCGGTTTTAAATTGATTGCTAATGAGGAGTCTGTCTGGGGTTTAAAATTGTTCTGTGGAGGATAATATGTTGACAGCTGACTGTTGTAATTAGTAATAGGTGGGGGGTCCTACCATTCCTATATTTTCCTATATTTATACCCCCGCTTAAAAAGTGGGGGGTATATAATGATAGGGGTGTCCGTCCATGTGTCTGTCCGTCCTTCCGTTACACCTTAGGGTACCTATCTCTTATTTGCAACTATTCCTTCAATGAATTTTCATGAAACTTTCACACAATCTTTGTTATATAGTGTAGATGTGCACATCCTATTTAAAAATTTGATCCCATGGATTTTTTTTATGTGGGGGAGCGGTGGGTATTTTTTGTGAGCTTATGGCTCACAGTTTTTCTAGTGTCTATAATTTGGACTCTTTCCTATATTTTCCTATATAATTTGAAAAACCTCCTAATATTTCCTATATTATCCTATATATTTCTGTTAATGGTAGCTTCAGGAATTCAAAATGGGGACATTTTTCCCACATTTAGTACATATCTGAAGCAAGATTAACATTTATATATTTCTAAAGCAGCAAGTGTAGATTGCCGTCGCCAATGTTTTGTTTGTTAGTAAAAGGAGGAAAGGGAATGGCTGAAGTAGGAAAGTAGACCATAGATGTATATTTTATGTGTACCGGTAAACTATTTTTTTTAAAATATATTCCTACAATTTTAGTGAAAACTCCTACAATTTTAGTGAAAACTCCTTTAATTTTAGTGAAAACTCCTACAATTTTAGTTGGTTGGTTGGTTGGTTGAATGTTGCTTAATGTCGCATCAGCAATTTTTCAGCTATTCGCAACGAGAACTATTTTATTAATCTCTTTGGATTAATCTATGAACTATTTTGTGTATGCATGTGAAGTGTGAGTGTGTTGTATGGTCTACCTTGTACTAGCGCGCACTCAGGGCGACTTTAACGTGCTAGCTCACAGAGTCAGTACGCCGCAGACAAGCGTACCACTCCCCCGGTCCATTATACTTATACCAGGTGAATCAGTAAAGGCCTACAATTTTAGTGAAAACTCCTATAATTTCGACCCCATATTCCTATTTTCCTATATTTTTGGATCCCAAAAACTGGTAGGACCCTTGGTAAAGGAAAATATGTTGGCAGCTCACCTGTTATAATGAGTAATGAGGTTTAATGTCTTAGTCAAGAATATTTCACTTATATCGAGACATCGCCAGCTATAGGCGAAAGTGCAGAAATTTTGCCTGTGCATTGTGCTGATGACATTATACAGCAGGGTTCTTAATCCTGTTACACCTTCCGTGACACAGTTTAAGTTTCCATCCAAAAGAAAAGCAACTTTCATTTTGTAATGCCGAGTGCTTGGTGAAACAAACAGTCACTACTCACTTAAAACTTCAAGTCTTGGGTCAGACCCAGTTGGGTGCCAACAATACACATAGATGGCACCGTATTTGTCCATTATACTGGCAATAAGCCAACCAGTAAAAGCTAAAAAAAAAAAACTGCCATTGCACTTTTTGCAGACAGGAACCATGGGTACGGTGAAAATTAAATGTCGGCAATACACAAAGATGGCGCCATGTCTGGTATTTTAATATTTTAACTAGGACTGTAACAAGATTTATTCAATCTACAAGTTATCCGTAATGATCACTGATACCTGCGGGGTTTATAATTGTACCCGTTAAGGTTTAATATTACCCGTGTTTAGCATTGACTTATGTTTTCATTGTCAAGTTCATCCACTATATACCACATTTTAAGCTCTGTCACAACCGACAAATGCTTGATTGAGATTTATGGCATTCATGCTGGCATTTATAGCATTTTCATATCATTGTTATAGTATTTTCTCGGCAGTTTTTATTCCGAGATGACGCTACAATAAAAGACAGCGTTAACCTTTTAGACTGCTGTATCGGCACTTCTCATTAGTACACAGTAAATTATCTCTTTCTCGTATTAAATTGTTTACAATGGGGAATTCTTCTTCGACATTTTGTATAAAGTCAATTAACTTGATTAGATTACCAGTATGTGTTAAATTACCACTATGGTAGCTCAGTTGGTAGAGTTTTCGCTTCGTATATGGGAGGTCATCGGTTCGAGACCCCCCCCCCCCTCCCCGCCCCCCCCAAGCCAGGTCTGCAGTGTTTTCTATAAGAGGCAGCAACAGGAAGATTTGTTGGCCTAAAAATCAAAGTTTTGCCTGTTAGAATTCAATAAAATTGCCTCCTTGAGGCCTAGGAGCCCCCCCCCCCCCCTTGACCCCTGGCCTGTTGGATTAGTCAATCTACCTCCTGCTACAAATTTTAGGGAAATCACTGGGTCTGACCAAGACTTGATAATAGGTAGTGACTGTTCTTTTTCCAAGCACTCAGCATTTGAATTGAAAGTCAAACACATTGACCTGTCAGTTGGACCTATAATTAGGATTATCCATAATGATGATCCACCAATACATTAATAGAAAGTGCAGCTCTTTCACAACCACAGGCCAAGAAAGCAAAGCTTTCACTACAGACAATGTGTGCATATAATTCTTAAATAAATCAAATCCCAAAAAATCCATTAATCCAACACATATATGATATATCTGGTGAGTTGAAAAATTTGTGTTAAATTCACATGAATTTTCCCGCAATACATCGTCATATTAAAACACGAATGAAAGGGGATCTCGTGAGATCATTCTTTCCTTTCAGAGATCCCGTCACTGTCTGGCGCACCACTGTTAACAGTGTAAAAACAGACTATGCTGTCTGTAACTAAAATTTTTGTATTGTTTCAGGGATTTTCCTAAGAAATATAGAAAAGAAAATAAGAGTTTTGAAAGGTTTGACTAATAATCTGCATTTGCCCTATGCTGAAATTAGAATATAAGAATCCATTATGAGTATCCATGTAGGATAGGGAAATCTCACCCGAGGGGTTGAACATTTCAGTCAGAGACGAGGCTTGCCGAGTCTCTGACCAGAAATGTTCAACCCCGAGGGTGAGATTTCCCTATCTTACATGGATCAACTCATAATGGAATTATTTTTCTTCCATTTTAGTGCCAATATTTGGCTTCAGGTACGATAAACATAGACATCGATGCCATGTTTGTAAAATCTAACTTTGTAATTCGACATTTTACTTTAAAATAAATATGGATAGATCGTACCGGATTTTGGTTTATACAAAATGTATAAACTACAAAACAAAGTGGTTCATTAAAAAATCCAATATTTAGCATTTGAAACGCACTCAAAATTTCTAAATTGTGAAGAATTGGATGTCATTTTCCCGCAAGAAGACGTCATGTTCTCCATATGATGACGTCATGTAATTGTCTTTTGATTGTGACGTCACTAAAGGTCACATGGTCATGTGAGATACGGGTATCTCACATAGGAAAAAACCCTATCTTACATGAGCAGATATGGAAGAATAAAACTTTTTGTCATAGAACTTTGTCTGCTGCGCTTTCTTAACGGTCACACTGTCGGTCATATTAAGTGTTAGCATTTGTAATTTGTTTATATAACATGATATTTATAATACCTGGCTTCAGTTTCACAATCATTCCTTAGCTAAGATTTTTCTGAAGTTAAATCTTGCAAAATTTCAAATCCTCATCATTTTGTTAATTTTCAAGATATTCAGGAATTTAAGGTGTCATTTTAAGATCACTTCTAGATTAAAACATTTGCGTTTAGATTTGATAAAAATAATCACCAGTATTTCCAAAAAGAGATTAACAAAATTAGCTAAATTTAAGTTAAGGAAATATTAGCTAAGGAATGATTGTGAAACCGGGGCTTGTATCTTATTATTATTATTATGACTATTGTTATTATTATTTTAATATCATTATTATCTATTGTAGATGTATATGCCCAGATCAAGAAAACGTCAAATTTGGGATCCCGACAAGTTCTAGATTGTGACCTTCATTTTCCGAATAACAAGCCAGTCAAGTACATCTTGGAGTGGAAGAAAGCTTCAATTCATGACGCATCTGTTTATTTACGTTACGACAATTATGACCCCATAATTCATCCCCACTATCAAGGACGGTGGAATTAGAAGGGATTTCATTGGTTATTAATCATGTCCGAGCTTCGGACGAGGGATGGTACGAGTGTAAAGTTGTGTACTTAGATGGGATAGTTAATAACACAGAGAAACTGACCAATGGAACCTGGGTCTACCTGACGGTTAACAGTGAGTACATCCTCTTTTATTATTAAAATATCTTTAAACTGGTGCCTGATTGATCAGTTTGTTTTCTGGGGTAACTGTTGAACCTGGGTCTACCTAACGGTTAACAGTGAATACGCCCTCTTTTATCATAAAAAATATCTTTGAGTTGGTGCCAGATTGATCAGTTTGTTTTCTGGGGTGGGGTAACTGTTGAACCTGGGTCTAACTACCGGTTAACAGTGAATACACTCTCTTTTATCATAAAAACATCTTTAAGTTGGTGCCAGATTGATCAGTTTGTTTTCTGGGGTGGGGTAACTGTTAAACCTGGGTCTACCTGACGGTTAACAGTGAGTACATCTCTTTTATTATTTAAATATCTGTAAACTGGTGCCTGATTGATCAGTTTGTACTCCGGGGTGGGGTAACTATTTAACCTAGGTCATTTGTGAGAACCTGTGTAAAGGGTCACCTGCCCACAAAACACACTTTTACTGCTTCCATTTGTAGGTGGCCTTTATAGACAGGTTTAATTGTAATCATAATGAACAGGTTTCCAATTTAAATTTGCTAGTTTTAGCTGTAGCTGGGTACCTGGGGTGTAAAACCAAAATCTTTCCCTCTTTCTAGTGACTACCTGAGGTTTAGACATTGACCTTTGACCTACTTTGCATAAATCGTACAAGTTTTTCAGTGAAGTTTAAACATTGACCTTTGACCTACTTAACATACATTTTACAAAGTTTAATTGTTAGTTTTAAACTTCTCCAGCTAGTCCAAATTTCTGACCAAGATTTTAAATCTGAAGGTATAAAAACTTGTATCAAAATCTTAATTTTAGTCTGGGTCAGGAATTTTTATACAGTGCTCTAGCAACAATTGTAACCATTTTTAACCTATCCTCCATCAAACCCCACCAAGCTTTTGGGGGAGTATATAGATCTGTTCATTGTTTGGTCTGTCCACCCATTAGCATGAAGGGTACCCATTTTGTGTATTCAACTAGCTTTTAGCTTTACAGGTTGTTTTAATGTACATTGGACATGTGTACCTACCATTATATAATTTTTTCAGATTTTACGGACAGTTGAAGCTAGTTATTTTTCAACAATATTCCTCTCATGTGGTACCCATTTTGTGGTATCAACACCTCTTAGAGCTTTTAGCCAACAAGTCTTAATCTTTGCAGGCCGTTTTATATGTATTGAAGATTTTACACCTCCTGTTTTGGCTGTATTATACATTATTTTTAGATTTTACTGATAGTTGAACATGGTCATTTTTCAACAATATTCTATTGAAAGGGTTTCCATTTCATCCATTCAACTCCTCTTACAGCTTTCACTTTCTAAAGCACAAACATCTCATACATGCACGTGTGTGTGGGTGGGGGGTATCAATAGTCTGTTAAAGACAGTTCATGTAGGGAAGTTTGTAAAGGGTTAACAGTTATGTGTGGCCCATTCTAGTTTCAAATATAATTCGCCACCTCTTGTGGTTTGAATTGATACTCAAAAAAGGTATCGATTATTGATCACTAATTCTGTATGGATGATATTTGGATATTATCAGTCTACCAATGACAGCCCATATCGTAACGTACTCGGTCTCTTACCATCAATCAACACCAACACAAAGTAAAAACTTTGTAATATCGTACAACGACCTGTATCAATTTTTAAAATGTTTCTGCATAGTGATAATTTGATTTTAAGATGCGCTTGTTAACGCTGTTCTTCGTGCTTTGTTTATTAATGATCTACCTGCTGAGATAAGTTTTACGAGAGATCGATTGCCTCGTAGGTTTTAATTCAGCCGTGGAGTTTAATTCGGTACAAATTCAGCGTTGTTCATTTGAATTTTTTTTTGTTTCATTTTAAAAACTTTAATTTGAAAAAAAAAAAGAAAATGGAAATTTATTCTTCTGTACTTGTATTTACCAAAGATCCAATAAAGATTCACTGTACTTGGAGATCTTATAAAATTTGGATAAGAGATTCAAAGGAGAATATTTTTAAGTTAATATTTGAAGCCCTGTACATTTGAAGTTTATGGGCAAATTAGGTTTTAAATATTTCTGAATGCCATAATTTCAGAATACATTTGCACTGAAAACATTTTTGTACGGCGTTCACAACAGTGAAAGCGGTACTTTGCTATCGCTTTCTGCTAAGAAGATCAGGCTTCTTTTCTATGAAATAAGTACGCATGGAAATAGTGGCCTGGTAAATGAACGTGAAAGAAATGTATCTGTTTTATCGTGAAATAATTTATTCTGAGACGGTAATGCATATGGTTACATATGTACATATAGAATAAATTTTCGAAATATATTTCGGAATCTAGTAAAATATTGCAGCGGGATGCATCCAATAATTTGTGCAATCTGGCGAACTGATCTCGTAAATACAATAAAAAGTAGTGCGGGAAGTTTGCATCCTACGATGTCAACAACATCAACTACGATGTAAAATCATAACTTTTTTATGAAATAAACAACAATGACAGGTGGATTTAACTAATTCTTTGTAAAATCTACGATAATTTTAATTTATTTGCAAGGGTATAATAAAGTATTTTTGGTATTTGCGGTATGCTGTCATATTTTAAAACTGATTTTATATCCATTACATTTCACTTCCGTAAAAGGGAGATAAATCGTACAGTGCCGTGTGCAAACTGAGCATGTGGATTTTAAATACTTTACCGATTTGGAAGTAAAATTAATATGAAAAGGGAATATTGTGAATGATAATCAGTAGATTATTAAAAAACAGACTTAACAGCAAATGATCCGGTTAGAGTAAACCCCCTCATAGCAGCGGTCGGTCTGTTTTCTCTTTACCCAAAATGACAAACAACAATCGATCAGGTACAATTTATAAAACTTTATTAAATTTTAATTACTGATTGTCTTTTTCATATATTTATGAAATTATTATGTTCTGCTGTTTTTACTGAGCAATACATGGTTTGGTACATTGTTTTCTTTTTAAAAAACACCATCCGTCTAACTATGCATCGATCAACACCCCCCCCCCCCCCTTTATAGCTACGGATATCTATGTGTATTGGCAAACAACATTGACCTGTCAGTTTGATCTTTAATTTATTAGAGCTATGAATATCTATGTGTATTGGTAAACAACATTGACCTGTCAGTTTGATCTTTAATTTATTAGAGCTATGAATATCTATGTGTATTGGTAAACAACATTGACCTGTCAGTGTGACCTTTAATTTAGATATTTATTATGGACAAGTACACTTATGTATAAGGAACGCGTGTGTTTATTCCGTGTGAACAATAAACACATATATCGTACCTGCATTAACTGCAAATCCTTATACAATCCATCAGTGATTTTGTGTTACTTTTTTAAAAGAAAAAAACACTTTCTGCCTTCTAAATTGGAAAAATTTGAGGCTCTGAAATACATCAAACTGCATTATAAGATGCTTGCAAAAGCTAAAAATCCTCAATCAATGCAAAGATGTTAAATTGTAACAATATCTGACATTTTGTGAGTAAGGACAAAAATGTTTAATTTGCTAGTATATCACTGTTGTTTTGGGAATTTTAGTTTTCAAATTATTGGGAAATATTAATCATTTTACTCAAAGCGGAAACTACCTTTATTCAGAAATAATTTTAGGCAAATAACATCACTGTCCATGTATAAGATGAATCTTCCTGTATGAATATTCCTCATGAAAGGTCAAGCGGACAGGTCAAAGATATTTAATTTGCTAGTAGGTATATCATTGCTGTTTTGGGGATTTTAGTGGTCAAATTATTTGGAAATTTTAATCATCTTACAAAAGGGAAAACTACCTTTATTCAGAAATAATTTTAGGCAAATAACATCACTGCCCATGTATAAGCAGGGATTTATCAAGGGCCTATTTAGGGCCGAAATTCAGCCCCATTCCCAATGGAAAAACATTGATTTTTTCCCAAAATAGGCTGAAAAAATTCCCAATTAGAAAATTGTACCAGATACATAGCTGAAGTCTGGCCATAAATGTGGCTGCTTTTCTCAATCTTCAATCAACTCAATACACTAAAAGCATTAAATTTAATCATTAATGGCATCAACGTTTTCCCAAAATGAGCAAAAAGTTGATAGTTTTCCCCAATTTTTAGTTTAGGGCCTTTTCCCAAAAGACCCTGATAAATCCCTGATAAGGTAAATATTCCTAATGAAAGGTCATGTGGACAGGTCAATGTTGTTTGCCTACAACTGTAGATTTTACCATAATTAGGGCTACGTGTGTATCAGTGTGATTTTCTGTAGATGACAGCATCAGATTAAGAGGTTTGATTAAATATTCACCCAATCTTACAACAATAATCATTTATATCATATGGTTTGTCTCGCACAGAAAGAAAATTAAGTCGCGTAGGCGAGACGGTCAGGCGTAAGGAAGTGCTGATGCACTATTGCTGTTCACAACGATTTTGTTTGCTCAAAATTACTATCAGATAAAGATAATATCCCCGGTCAGGCGTAAGGAAGTGCTGATGCACTATTGCTGTTCACAACGATTTTGTTGGCTCAAAATTACTATCAGATAAAGATAATATCCCCGGTCAGGCGTAAGGAAGTGCTGATGCACTATTGCTGTTCACAACGATTTTGTTTGCTCAAAATTACTATCAGATAAAGATAATATCCCCGGTCAGGCGTAAGGAAGTGCTGATGCACTATTGCTGTTCACGGCGATTTTGTTTGCTCAAAATTACTATCAGATAAAGGTAGTTTCCCTCTAGGTAAAATGACTAAAATTTCCCAATTTGACCACTAAAATTCCCCAAAACAACAGTAATACACTGAAAATTAAATCTAGTTGATCCAAAATACATCAGAAAGTACTAATGCTAGCTATTGCCAACATATAATAATAGTTTGCTATAGATCTCAGAACTTCAATTTTCCTAATCTTGAAGGTAGAAGGTAGTTTTCAAAAACTGTAACAAAATCACTGGTTCAAGGTTGTCATGACAACAAAATGATGGTTATATTATGCTGGCGGTTCTCAGTTATTTTTGAGCTACTACGATAGCTCAGTTGATAGAGTGCTTGCTCCATATAAAGAAGGTCCTGGGTTTAAACTCTGGCTGGGGTCTGACCGATTCTTGAAAATGAATAGTGACTGTTCTTTCATCTAGCAATTAGCATTTTGAAAATTAAAGTTATGGGTCCTTTCAAAGAGACCTTAACAGCTGATGCCTTGTATCATGGTAGCTGTTGCATGTTAAAGAATCGTTCCTGCCATTACCCGGAGTGTGCTGCAAAGGTAAAAATTACTGCCACAGAAATTAATACAACAATTGTATGATGTCATCAGTAACCATGGATACATTAGTGATATTACACATGTGTATCTCAGTAGCATAATTACATATATATAGAAATAGCATTGGTGTAATATGTAATTTAAACCACTGACCCTGTCTCTCTGCTGGTTGATTAAGCCTCCCTGACAATATCATGAACTCATTAGGTCATACTTTTGTACTGTCAGAATATACTATTTTCTAAATTTGCTGCTATTTAAAATTTGAAAAAAATCCTCAAAAACCAGGTAAACTCCATCATGCAAAGTATTTTTAACTAAATCATGTTTAATATATTTTGGTCCTTTTTGGTATTTGTTCAACCTCTTGAAAATTTTGGTTTCAAAATTTGATAGAAGCACTACAGATGAGAAATTGTGTTGTAAAATGGCCCTTTTAATTGCTGTGAAACAATAACACTGGTATAATATGTAATTTATACAATAAAGGAAAAATACCAAATTTCTTATTTCTGTTTGAATTGATTTAGACCAAATTGATCGTTAAAGAAATACTTATCGTTAAGTAAGTATGTATGTGACTTATGAGACTCGAAGGCTTTACTCGGAATTGTTACATTTATACTAACGAGCTGTGGTTTTTGTACTACTTCCGCTTCTCTTGAAGCTCTGAAAAACGAATCCGAAAACATTAGTCTAATTATAGCAGAAATTTATGAATTTCCTGAATAGATTAAGTAACATTAAATTTATTTGGAGAAAAACTAATTTCTCTTGCTTCGTTATATACACTGTCAGCCTCGACACAATTATTGCACAACCAGTTGAATCTGGTTACCGTAAACATATTTATTTTCCCGCTGTACTAGTTTTCACCTATACAGAGCGAAAATTATATTATGTGTAATGTATTATAGTGCATATTTAAAAAATGTGAACATTTAACTAGGTGAATATTGTCTAGATTTCTGGTGTTTTAGTGTGTGCATTTTGGCATATCTTTTCTGCTGATTTTTTTTACTCTTATCTGCTGAGTTTTTTAAAATGATCAAAAATTAAAATGTCAAAAATTTATAATGTCATAACTATTTTTTTTTTACTTTTTTCCGCCGATTTTTTCAAATGATCAAAAAATAAAAGTGTCAAAAATTTACAATGTCATAACTATTTTATTGCAATAACACTTCTAAAATATCTGCTGAAACTACCATGAAAACTAATAAAAGCACTAAAATCGAACCAATGAAATAAATGAATAGTAATGTTATAAAATGTCCACTACCGTACATGTGTAATAACACTGCTAAAACTATCAAGATATCTGCTAAAACTACTAAAATATCGCCAATCACTACTAAAATACAATCTAAAATGTTAGATTTAAAAACTAATAAAACCCTCTGCTCGTCATTTAATTCCCGAGTGAATACTGATTTTAATTCAATATTACATTCTCAGGTAATCCCAGGTAAGGTCCAAATTTAAAACACAGCATCAAGTTTTCAGCGCAATTTGTACATGGTGAAATTTTCAAAAAAGTGCAAAAGATATATCATAAAAACTCAACAAAAAAAGTTAGAAACTATGTAAAATTTGAAATAAAAATCCTCAAAAAAACTGAAAAATATAAAATCCATCTGTGCTATGTACTTGTTCTTTTCTTTTTTCAAATGATGTATTGAAGTAAATTTTTTGTGCATGAAATTAAATTTCCTTAATGAAATTATGAGAAGTGTGATTATGAGATAATATAATTTATGTTTCTACAAAATTAAATAATGTTTTTGATGTGGTCCTAATTTTTTTTGGTGTATATATATATATTTCATATACTTCGAAAATAAGTACAGTAAAACCTCGTTATAATGCCCCTCAATAACTTTGCCACCTCGCTTATCCCCACAGTAAAACCTCGTTATAATGCCCCTCAATAACTTTGCCACCTCGCTTATCCCCACAGTAAAACCTCGTTATAATGCCCCTCAATAACTTTGCCACCTCGCTTATCACCACAGTAAAACCCGTTATAATGCCCCTCAATAACTTTGCCACCTCGCTTATCACCACAGTAAAACCTCGTTATAATGCCCCTCAATAACTTTGCCACCTCGCTTATCACCACAGTAAAACCCGTTATAATGCCCCTCAATAACTTTGCCACCTCGCTTATCGCCACAGTAAAACCTCGTTATAATGCCCCTCAATAACTTTGCCACCTCGCTTATCGCCACAGTAAAATCTCATTATAATGTCTCTCAATAACTTTGCCACCTCGCTTATCGCCACACTATTTTAAAGTCCATAAATCCATTTTGTTTATGTTTTTCTTTATCCACCTCCCCCAAATTATCGCCAAACCCCTTTATAATGCCAAAATTTGACTGAACAAATGATGGCGATGGATCGAGGTTTTACTGTACAGTAATACACGTGGAATTAAATACGTTTACAGCATGTTAGGTGACTCAGCTCTAGGATGGTGGAGTGGAGTAATGGCGTTTTATGCCTGGTCAAGATTCTTTTACTGATATCAAGGTTGTCAGTTCTTGGATGGTGGAGTGGAGTAATGGCGTTTTATGCCTGGTCAAGATTCTTTTACTGATATCAAGGTGGTCAGTTCTAGGATGGTGGAGTGGAGTAATGGTGTTTTATGCCTGGTCAAGATTCTTTTACTGATATCAAGGTTGTCAGTTCTTGGATGGTGGAGTGGAGTAATGGTGTTTTATGCCTGGTCAAGATTCTTGCACCTGATATCAAAATTACTGCTATCAAGGTGGTCAGTTCTAGGATGGTGGAGTGGAGTAATGGTGTTTTACGCCCGGTCAAGATTCTTGCACCTGATATCAAAATTACTGCTATCAAGGTGGTCAGTTCTAGGATGATGGAGTGGAGTACCTGTGTTTTATGTCCCAGTCAAGATTTTTCACTGATATCAAGGTGGCCAGTTCTAGGATGGTGGAGTGGAGTAATGGTGTTTTATGCCTGGTCAAGATTCTTGCACCTGATATCAAAATTACTGATATCAAGGTGGTCAGTTCTAGGATGTTGGAGTGGAGTAATGGTGTTTAATGCCCGGTCAAGATTTTTCACTGATATCAAGGTGGCCAGTTCTAGGATGGTGGAGTGGCGTAATGGTGTTCTAGGTACATTTCCATATTCCGACAAAATGAGACTTCAGTCAATTAAAAGTTAAAAACATTTACTCTTAAAACTGATTTTAATTGCACAGTTTTAAAAATAAATGACAAAATACGACTAAATCTCTGATTTTTTGTGGTTTTCGGTATCTTAAATGTCCTTGTTATACTAAGGATTGATTTTTTTTAATATAAAAAGGAAAGAAGATCCCCGCTGTTCGTTGAAGCGGAAAAATTACCGATCCAATCGCAAATCCTTAACATTCCGCTTCGGAAATAGATTAGTTTCGTAAGGCAAATGAAATGATATTGTCGTCGTTACAACAACAATTTTACTTTAAAACAAACCTTGGATGGTAATTATTTTGTGGGAGATGGAAATCTTGTATCTGATTTGATTGCGGCGATATTGGTTTTGTTTGTAACATTACTGTGGTAATATCATTAGATTTCCCAGAATCCACGGATATGTGAACAATTTGTCTTGGCATATATGTTTCGTAATTTAAATTTTTACAGTTAATAGATACTTGCCTGACGCCCTCCTCTTATAGGAGTATAGGTTAATGGTGTCTCAGTTACTCAGTTCTCTGTCTGCTGAAATTTCTTTTTTTTTTAAATTTAATCGAATAGACTAGAGTCTTTTTCTTCTTCTTATTTTGAATTTATTCGTATAGACTAGGTTGTTTTTCGTCTTTTTTTTTTAATATTTTATTTTTCTAAATTTATTCTTATAGACTATAGTATTTTTCGTCATTGCTAGTGTTTAATATAGAAAAAAGTAGACACAGGTTTTGTAATTTTTTTTATCATTTAAAGCCCTCAAAAAGTTTTATGGACTTCATTAAAGTATTATTGATAAGTTTGATGTCTATGTGTCCAGGATTGCCCTGGATATATTTGACGTTTCATAGTTCCATGTTTCTTTCACACAATTTTGATTACACATGTGGTGGGTGTAGCTAGCTAAACAGAAGGTGCTTACCCTTCCAAAGCACCTGGCCTCACTTTCCTGGCGGAAGTTAATGTGTTTAAGCTAACTTTTCAATTCAGAATTCATACATGGATAAGTATGTTTGTTATTGATTAAATAGGTTTTTTGTTCACTACTTTTGGTGAAAATCCTTGTCCATAAACAAGAAATTTAACCAGTAATTTTCCAATTTATGCTACAAAAATGATGTAGTCAATTTAAGAAAAATGGTTGGGGTAGGGGGTGAACTTCTGTGTTTGCTAGCCATACGTCAAAATCTGTGTCCAGGAATTTGAAAATTGGGAATTAAAACAAGATTTATGTTACAAATAAACAGAAAGGCAATGACAATAATTTATTGTTAAAAAAGAGGGGGGGGGGGTGTTGGTGTTGAGTTTTCGGTATTTTTGAGTCATATGTCAAAATCTGTATCCAGGAATTAGGTATTTAACCAGTAATTTTCCCCACTTAGGTTACAAAAAAACAGATAAAAAGATGTTTTATCATAGTATGTAGTTAGTGCTTACAAGAATAGAGATAATAAGTCAGAAATTGTCGGTTTTTTTCCGTATACAATTCCGAGTTTCGGTTTTCCATTCATCATTGCTTGCGAGACGATGTAATTATATACAATTCTTGTAAATTGTTCTTTATTATCGGAATTACTCAGATTAAGCCTGTTCGTTTCGCTTCTCGTTACAAATTATGATTTATGAGTAGTTGGTTATATCCTATTACAATATTTGAAAATTAATCCTATATATAGTATAACTGGTATATTATTTGAAGTAATAATAATACATATAGCTGCAAAGTGTAAAATGTGGACTGGATTGGACCCTTGGATTGGATTGGACTTTGGTGTAAAATGTGGACTGGATTGGACTCTTGGATTGGATTGGACTTTGGTGTAAAATGTGGACTGGATTGGAATCTTGAATTGGATTCAAGAGTCCAATCCATGAGTCCAGTCCAAGAGTCCAATCCAGTCCAAAAGTCCAATCCAATCAAAGAGTCCAATCCAATCCACATTTTACACTATGCCACATATAGCATCTGTGATACCACAGACTATCTGCAAAATATTTACGATGAGATGAACAGGTTGTGTGCTGAAATATTCTCTCACCAAACTCTCAGTGTACAGTCAAACCTGCCTTAAATGTCACCTCTATATAAGGGTCACCTGCTTATAAAGGCCAGTAGAATTGTATCCCAATTGTTCTTTGTTCATATTATTTAAACCTGTATATAAATGCTACATGTCCATAAAGGCAACTTTTACTGGTTTCCTTAGGTGACCTTTATAGACAGGTTCGACTATTTCTGGTTATAGGGTATATCATTTCTGATGGGAAATATTGTGGACACATATTATCAGTACACACATTATAGAGGCCTTTATAGACAGGTTTGACTAATTTATTTATTGATTTATTTATTTATTTATTTATTTACAGTCAAACCTGTCTATAAAGGCCACCTAAGGGAACCAATAAATTTGCCTTTATGGGCAGGTGACCTTTTAATTCAGGTTTGAATAATATGGATAAAGAACAATTGGGATACAATTCTACTAGCCATTATAAACAGGTTGCCCGTATATAGAGGTGGCCTTTAAGGCAGTTTTGTATGTATTTATTGGATTCTTCATTTATTTTTTATTAATTTACTGTATTGTGGCAAAATGTATCGAGGGGGCGTGATAACTAGGTTTTACTGAAGGTATACATCTGAGTTATACAATGTATTACAGAATGGTTAGTTTAGGATCGTGGTTCATCCTCGCTTGCAATCAAACATTGTGTAGCTCACTTGTTTGTCAATCCTTATATACTCTAAACCAATTTTCATTCCCACAATATTTATTTTCATATTTTGCGAGGACAAAATAATCGCAAAAGTTAATTGTCACGAACTTGGTTCTGAAAATAGCATTGTTTATATACCAAATACCGGTATCCAGCTAAAGTTCATATCATAAAAGTTGATAGTCGTGAAATGGTTTTGGTTAGAGAGTCGTGAAAGTTCTACCAATGAAAGTATTTGGTACCCAGCTCATATCATGAAAGTTGTTACCGTAAAAGTTGCGAAACGGTTTTGGTTAGAGAGTCTTGAAAGTTCTACCAATAAAAGTATCCGGTACCCAGCTAAAGTTCATATTGTGAAACTTACTGTAACATAGTCACGGAATGGTTTTGGTTAGAGAGTCGCGACAGTTGTGTGAAGAAAATTTGGGATACAGTAGCTATATAATTCCTTTATTTAATGAGAATATTTACGTTTAAAGACAGGAATTGATATTAGTATTGATACTAATTTCTTCAAAATCCCTGACATTTTACGTATAATTTGGACAGAGATTGAGAGAATTACTAAATAATCAATTCATAATTATTTAAAGTAGAATCGATGCGTTTCCGCAAATCTAATTGGCGATAACATCTTGCCCGGAGGATTTATATCGGGGAGGTGTACTAATGATGTTCGCAAGTTTTCATAATGAAACTCTTTGAAGCTGGTGGGAAAAAAGTATCTCAAATTTGACAGCTGGTCAGATGAGAGAGACGAGCTAAGGACGTCAACGATTTTTTTGTAATGAAAATTGATGTCGTTGACGGAGAAAAAATCTCAAATCTTGACAGCTAGGCCATACAAACAGACGAGTCATAAGAATGTCCTCATTTTTTATAATGACGAACGTTAATGATCCTTACACGAAGAAATATCTTCAGTTTGACAGGACATAAAATAATATTTATCTAAGCTCTGAATTTCTAGATTTAGGTGATCAATTTAGTTTACAAATTTGGAATCCTCAGAATATACGCTGAACCTTATTTATTGTATATGTATTTAATTTTTAATTTCGTGCGTATTTATGTTTGCGGTATAGGATATTTAGTCATATCCGCATAGCAGAGGTCTGGAAACGGTCATATTTGCCGGACATGTCTGACAAAAAATTATTTTGACCGACGTGAAAAATCACTATGCAGCGCATAGTTAAACTTTCACGTTGTTGAAATAATGCTCTATAGCATAAGTATAATATAATTTTCACCTTGTATTAATTTTCGCGTAAAACAAACGATCGCAAAATAAGCGAAAACAAGTACACCACGAAAATAAATATGGTTACAGTATTAACAATTTCAGGAATTTGAATGATATCAATCATTTCAGTTTCCTCATCGGATATAAACAGAGTTTTGCCGCCTTTCAAAGTAAGAGGGGGATATTAAGTTCCAGTTTCAGTTCTTCTGTCAATCCTTCCTAAGACTTTTTGTCCGTCAGAAATTCTTGTCTGTGCAAATTTTCCAAAACTATAAAGCACTATTTCACCAAACTTGGTGCATAGCATCAACATAGATAGGGGGTGTGCATATCATTAACCCAAGTTTGTTTGCTTGTTATTCATTTGTTTTGAATGCCTTTGGTTGGTTGTAGTAAATACACAGGCAGGAGTCTAAATGGTCTCCGGTTTGTGTTTTATAGTGTTTCCATTTTAATGTAACCTCCAACCATGCATCTTTAACTTCAGAGAATGGTGATGTTTTTATTTTTTTTATTTTCAAAAACTCAGAAGGACAAAATGAGAAATAATTCTGTATGTCTTGTCAGGTTTATATTTAAGGAAATCAACAATGTTGTTGTATTTGACATTTAAGTTGTATTTGAGTTAAAAAGTCAGCGTTTTAAACGCTAATTGAATATTCCTTATTATAACCCCCGCTGCTGAAGTATTTAGGAATTACCATGTCTGTCTGTATGTCTGTCATGTAAAATCGTGTCCAGGCCAAATCCCATAGCTGCTTTGGATGATTGTCATAAAACTTTACATGAATAATCTTCATGGTCTAAAGAACCAAGGTCATATCACATTAAACCCTTGTAGTTGTTAGGGGAAGAAGGATGGATGTATTTAGCTGTCAAGAGACAAGTCTAGTTAATTTTTGTATTGAAATGTAGTGTATCATCACCTGTATGTATTGTATCATGAGGTAGGCAAATCGTTGCTGCCCTAAGAACTCGCGTCTCTAATTAGCTATGGTACACAGACGGATATTTAGAGTTCAAAGCCATACTTTTGTATCTTTAATTGCTTTGGAATGTGTGTATCATATTGGAATATATCATATCATCACCTGTGTACTGCGATATGCATCGTATCATACCCTGAGGAAGTCAAATCGTTGCAGCCCTAAGAACTCGCGTAGTACACAGGCGGATATTCAGAGTTCAAAGCCATACATTTGTATCATTAATTATGTTGGAATTTGTGTATCAATTTGAAAAATATCCTCACCTGTGTACTGTGATATGTATCGTATCATACCCTGAGGAAGTCAAATCGTTGCAGCCCTAAGAACTCGCGTAGTACACAGGCGGATATTCAGAGTTCAAAGCCATACATTTGTATCATTAATTATGTTGGAATTTGTGTATCAATTTGAAAAATATCCTCACCTGTGTACTGTGATATGTATCATATCATGAAGTAGGCAAATCGTTGCACCCCTAAAAACTTGTGTCTCTGGCCGACTGTAATAGACAGACGGTATTCAGAGTTCAAAGTCATACATTTGTATCTTTAATTGTGTTGGAATAGTAGATTAGGTATAAACATATAACTTTTAAGTTCTTATTCTCGTCGTCACATCAAGTACAAACAGCATTATGGGATTTTTATGTTGTTTTAACAAGATTGCATATTGTATTAAGCTTAAGACTACCCCAAACTGTCACAGAACACTATAACTTAACCGAAATAGGCTCTAATCCTGTAAAATATATCAATCAGGCTTAAAACAGCGGCAAATGCACCAAGATGGCGGCAGTCTCTGATCTTGTAAAATCTATCAATCAGGGTTAAAACTGTGGCAAATACCAAGATGGCTGCAGTCTCTGATCTTATAAAATATATCCATTTGGCTTAAAACAATGACCAATTCACCAAGATGCTGGCAGAATGAAATAGTAAGCTATCAATCAGGTTTTAAAATAACAGCGGATTCACCAAGATGGCGGATAGAAGAATCCTTTTCAAAACTTTAAAGAATGCTTAGCATAAATCGTCATCTCATGAATAGAAAAAACAAAGCTTTGAGACTTGTGTATAAAAATTAGTCTCTCATTTACCATCATTTAAAGAACCCTTAAGACTGAGAACATCATCAGAAAAAAAACATTTAAAAAACAGTTCAATGATATCTACGAGACTGGAAAAACAGTTCAATGATATCTACGAGACAGGAGTTGAGGCTTATGTAGGGTTTCAGTTTTACTTTTAAAAAACTTGATAAACTTGATATGTAAAGTTCAGGCCAAGATAAATAATTTTGTGTTTTCAGTATTGTCGCTAGATATCTATATTTACTTACTTACTTACTGCCCATTACGCCCTCTGTCGTGTGGGGCAGCAATGAAGTCTTTCCACTTTTGTCTGTCATTAGTCAGTTTTTGCAAATTTCCCCATGAATGAGATCTATACAGCATAGTTAAATTTTGACTAACAACACATCAGAATGAATGTTTGAAAGTTGTTTTTTATGATATATACAAGACAAGGCTTATGTAAGGTTTCAGTTACTTTTAACAAATCACATATGTAAAGTTTAAGCTAAGATAAATAATTTTTGTGCTTTCAGTATTGTCTCAAGGGATCTATATATCATAATTAAAGCTTTACTAACAACACATCAGGAGGAATGTTTGAAAGTTGGTTTTTGCAATATATACAAGACAAGGCTTATGTAAAGTTTCAGTAACAATATGTTTAAAGTTCAGGCCAAGATAAATAATTTTTGTGTTTCCAGTATTGTCTCTATAAATCTTTAGTTATAGTTAAATTTTGACTAACAACACATCAGAAGGAATGTTTGAAAAGTTGTTTTTTTTTATGATATATACAAGACAAGGCTTATGTAAGGTTTCAGTTACTTTTGTAAAGTTCAGGCCAAGATAAATAATTTTTTTGTTTCCAGTATTGTCTCTATAAATCTTTAGTTATAGTTAAATTTTGACTAACATCACATCAGAAGAAATGTTTGAAAGTTGTTTTTTGCAATATATAAAAGACAAGGCTTATGTAAGGTTTCAGATACTTTTGTAAAGTTCAGGCCAAGATAAATAATTTTTTTGTTTCCAATATTGTCTCAAGAGATCTATATATCATTATTAAGTTTTACTAACATCACATCAGAAGAAATGTTTGAAAGTTGTTTTTTGCAATATATAAAAGACAAGGCTTATGTAAGGATTCAGTAACTTTTGTAAAGTTCAGGCCAAGATAAATAATTTTTGTGTTTTCAGTATTGTTTCTATAGATCTTTAAATTATAGTTAAATTTTGACTAACACCACATCAGAAGAAATGTTTGAAAGTTGTTTTTTGCAATATATAAAAGACAAGGCTTATGTAAGGTTTCAGTTACTTTTGTAAAGTTCAGGCCAAGATAAATAATTTTTGTGTTTCCAATATCGTTTCAAGAGATCTATATATCATTATTAAGTTTTTTTTTCTAAAAGCACATCAGAAAGAATGTTTTAAAGTTGTTTTTGTGATATATACAAGACTGCTGTTAAGACTCATGTAGGTATTCAGTTTTACTTATGTAAAGTTCAGGCCAAGATAAATAATTTTTGTGTTTTCAATATTGTTTTTAGAAATCAGGAGATCGTAATTAGGTCTTAGTTAATGATACATCAGAAAGAAATGTATAAAAGTTGACTTTTGAAATATATATAAGACTGGGGTTAAGACTTATGTAAGTAAGGATTCAGGTACTCTTAACAAATTACATATGTAAAGTTCAGGCAAAGATAAATATTTTTTTGTTTCCAATATCTTTATCTGCAGATCACCATTATGCTAAAAAAAATAAGCAAGGCACAATATAGGTGTTTAGGCTTTTGTAAGGATTTCTAAAGATAATTCCCTGGAAAAAATTATTTTTGTGTTTTAGAAGATCTATATATCAGAATTTAATTTTGACGTAAGTGCAACATTAGGAATGTTTTGTTGGTTTAAGCATTATATAGGAGACTGGTGTTAAGGCTTATGTAGGGATTCAGTTTTACTCTTAACAAACGTTCAGGCCAAGATAAATAATTTTTGTGTCTCCAATATCATTGTAGAGATCTGCAGATCACCATTAAGTCTTGTCAGGGTTCGAAATTAGGCACGCATACTCGCTAATAGCTTGTAGATCTGCCAAATAGGGAGTGGAAATAAAAGCCACTCGCATAGTTGAGCGAGTGAATAAAAAAAAGAAGTTAAATCATTAACAATCTACTTTTCAATTATCTGTCACATTGTATGTTCCAAATGAAATTTAAAACGAAAAAAAACCCAAAAAAAACTGAAAAGAGGCCGAAATAAGTCATATTGTCTGGGCATCTCTATCGTAAACAAATTCAGATTACTCGGGCATATACATCAATGTATAATATTAGGTTTCCCGGAACACGTGGCTACGATTGACTGCTTAATTTAGTTTTCGTCTCTGATTGTTGTTTAAAATAGACCAGTGGAAATCCCATTACCGTCATGCTTTACTGTAGCACGTGAATAAAAAAGTTAACAAAAAATGTCGCAAAAGTCCATTACAAATTTTTTCAAAACGCCGGCAGATAAATCTAATGAAACCTTAAAACTGTTTCATAAATTTTAGCTAGTCATTTTTCATTTTAGCTAGTGAATAAAAATTGTACAAGCTAATTTTTGCTAGTGGTAAATATCACTAAAATCGAACCCTGCTTGTCTATAATACATCTAAAGGAATGTTTAAATGTACTTTTAACACTAGATATATATCAAGTTCAGGCTGAGATAAATAAATTTTGTGTTTCAAGTATTATTTTAGAGATCTGGAGATCACTATTAATTCTATAGATAATTGAATGTAATACATGTCTAAAAGTTGTGTTTTAGCGATATACATGTATACAAGACTGGTATTATTAAGGCTTATGCTAGGCTTCAGTTTTACTATGTAAAGTTCAAGCCAGGCAAAATAATTTTTGTGTTTCTGGTATTCAGGCCAGGCAAAATAATTTTTGTGTTTCTGGTATTATTTTAGAGATCTTGAGATCCTCATTAAGTCTTAGGTATGATACATGTTTAAAGGTTTAATGTTTATGGTGCGTGGACACACACACACACACCTCTCTCTCTCTCTCTCTCTCTCTCTCTCTCTCTCTCTCTCTCTCCTATCAGATAAATAGAATGGGACACACACACAATCCTAAGAACTCTCTCTCTCTCTCTCTCTCTCTCCAATCAGATAAATAGAAAGGAACATACACACACAATCCTAAGAATCACACACACACACACACACACACACTCTCTCTCTCTCTCTCTCTCTCTCTCTCTCTCTCTCTCTCTCCAATCAGATAAATAGAAAGGAACATACACACACAATCCCAAGAATCACACACACACACACAGACACACACTCTCTCTCTCTCTCATCAGATAAATAGAAAGGGATACACATACAATTCTAAGAATCACACAAAATTATTCCTAAGAATCAAATAAATTTTTTATAGAAAATAGAATATGTTGGCAGATCATCTAGAATTGCAGACAATTTCCATTTTCGGCACGTATAATCCCCGTCATATGAATTTCATTTGATAAATGAATCTAGCTTTTATAGGGCTAATACATCAACCTGATATTCAGTGGACAACAGTGATAAAGGCTTCATGTAATGACCAGCTCTCCTTGAAATAAGCTTTTAAAGAAAAAACAAATTATATTTACTCTGACAGACATAATATATAACTTGATACTACTGTGTTTTTATATTCGTCTGCAGAGTGCTCCTACAGTAGAGAGAAACTACAATCTTAAATAAGTGCCGTAACAAATTTTTTACTACCGTCTCTATTCCATAAAGAGCCCATAAAGCACCGCAGAAAATAATTTCTGTACCATTAAATCTTGACTTCTAAGCATTGCATGTCAGTTGTTTTCATGTAGCAGTTTGTATGGTAGTGTGTTTTGGTTTTTTTTCTGTAGAATGAGATAGATTGCAAAAAATGAATTCAGGAATCCCATTAATATCAATACTCAAATAGAAGAGGGTTTCCACAACTTTCCACAACATTTCCTCAAACACTTATAATAATAATAATGTGCAAAAAGTCCCATTTTTAATGCTGTTTAATTGTCAAATCCTTATATTTGTAACAGGAGAGAGAAAAAATGCATGGTTGAACTGGGGATCAAGCCCGGGACCTCCAACACTACCACTGAGCTACCCAGACTGCTACATTCCTCCCTTCCTTCTTTCCATTTAATTTCCTTGAGTCAAAACCACCAGGTTCCATCCTGTGACTAACCTGTTGGTCGCCTACTTCCTAGGGTCGGACAAATCCCTAAATTTAACAGGAAAGGGAAAAAATGCAGGGTCAGACCGGGGATCAAACCCGAGTTGAGTTCAGGACTGCCATATGCAGTTGAGTTCCTCTACTAGAACTGCAAGTTTCCCTGTGGAATTTTTAGAACTTATTGCTCTCTACAATAACTTACAGAATCTTTGACTGAGGCGTAAAACACCAATGCTCCACTTGCACCACTATGGTAGCTAAGAGTGTTAGCTTCGTTTGTGGGAAGTTGTTAGTTCAAACCCTAGATGAGGTCTGACCAAGACTTGAAAAATAGGTAGTGACTGTTCTTTCCCCAAGCACTCTGCAATTAAAAATGAAAGTCACATGTTCTTTGAAACAGACCTTAAAAACCTATGTCCCATGTCACAGCAGTCATGACATGTTAAAAAACTCCCCCTACAAATTGCCCGGAGCTCACTGCAAAGGTAAAAATTCCTGCCACTTGACCTTCAGCTGGTGACATCTTACTACAAGTGAAATATTCTTGACTGGGATGTAAACCCCATTCAATCAATAAATCAGACTACTCCACTTGCTGCAAGTTTCAGGTTTTAAAATATACAGTCAAACCTGTCTGTAAAGGCCACACAAGGGAACCTGTAAAATTGGCCCTTATGGGCAGGTGGCCATAAAAGCAGTTTAGACTAAATAATGTGCAAAAAAGTCCTACAAGTTTGATAATTTTGATGCTGTTTAATTTTCATTACAGTCCAACCTGCCCTAAAGGTCACCTCTATATAAGGACCACCTGCTTATAAAGGCCAGTAGAATTGTATCCCAATTGATTTTTATTCTTATCTAACATTAGAATAGCTAGGTTTCCATAAATTTAAAATAATTAGTAGCCAAATTTTCAAAATTTGTGAAAATATAGTCCTTTTTAAAGTATTTTTCCACAAATTTGCTAAAATAGGTTACTTTTTGAAAGAATTCCTCAGAAATTAGTAGCCAATGGCGATTTTGGCTACCAGGAATGGAAACATAGGAATAGTTTTATCGAACACGCATGATACAGAATCTTGTATCACCACACTGTAGTGATACAACATTGGCGGTAAAGTACACATGCACTTTTAGTCAAATTACTCATTGTGACATCATTGAGGAATCTCCAATTTGTCAAATGTAAATAATGACGTCATTACTACAGAACATATGCCATAACATATTTCAGTGTTTTTTCTGTGGTAAAATATAAATTTTTCACATAAAGAGTTGTTTTAATTAGTATATATAACCTAGTTGGAAATTTTAGATAAAAATATCATATACACAGTGTGTATAATATGCATATATTATTTGAACCTGTATATAAAGACCACCTGTCCATGAAGACCATTTTCTTGGTGTTCTTGGTGGCTTTTATAGACAGGTTTGACTGTATTTTGAAAGTAATATTACTCCACTTGTATGTTTTGTGTTTTAAAATTTAGAACAGATACTAAGTGCAGTTATTTCCACTAACATACCTACAAGATTCCCAGAGGAATTTTAAGTACCAGAAACAAAAAAAATATTCGACAGATCGATTATGTTTAAGGGAAATTTGTACTCTAATTAAGTGTTGTTAGTGAAAGCAAGTGTTGATGTAACCCGAGTAATTAACCCGTTGTAAATAGATAATGTATTAATTATAATGTAAAATAATGGAGTTAAGGTCCCATAACTCATCCTAAATGAGGGTGAATTAAGGTCATTAAAAACATGATTCATGGTTGAAGAGGAAATTGTTGCTTTTTATTTGAAAAGAATTTTTTTTAGATCTTGGAAACAAATTAATTGTTGATGATTTAGTATTCAAGAAATCTTTAGTTAAAACAGTTGTTTTGTTCGTCGAAGCCATGATGTTTGAGTGGTAACCAGTTAGCAGCATTCTCGCTGTTGTCAGATTTCAAGTGATTAATAGAATCTATTATGAACTATCCATGTAGGATCCAGAGGGGCTAAATATTTCAGTCGAAGACAAGGCTTGCAGAGTCTCTGGCAGAAATATTCAACTCCGAGGGGTTAAAAATTTCATTCAGAGACGAGGGTTGCAGAGTCTCTGGCAGAAATGTTCAACTCCGACGGGTTAAACATTTCAGTCGGAGACGAGGCTTGCAGAGTCTCTGGCAGAAATATTCAACTCCAAAGGGTTAAACATTTCAGTCGGAGACGAGGCTTGCAGAGTCTCTGGCAGAAATATTCAACTCCTGGGGGTAAATATTTCAGTTGGAGATGAGGGTTGCAGAGTCTCTGGCAGAAATATTCAACTCCTGGGGTAAATATTTCAGTTGGAGATGAGGGTTGCAGAGTCTCTGGCAGAAATATTTAACACCGAGGGGTTAAATATTTCAGTCCGAGATGAGGCTTGCACTGTTATTCAACAGTCTACTTGAAAATAAATATTACCATCGGAAAGAATGTACCCGATTTTCAGCAATTGGGATCAAATTTTACTTGCCTTTATAATTAGGTGGTCCTTATATACAGGTTAAAAGTAATGGGGATCAAATTTTACTTGCCTTTATAATCAGGTGATCCTTATATACAGGTTAAAAAAGTAATTTTGATAAAATTTTACCTTATATACAGCTTAAAATAACATGAATAAAAAGGCAGTCTGGATAAAATTTTACTGGTGTCTATGAGTTGGCTCTTATACTGTAAATCCGGTTTTATTCGCGAGAACGTAATTTTCGCGTTAATTCGCGATCTCATTTAATCGCGAATTCAACATTCTCGCGTAATAAAAGTATGTATAACAAATAAACAACATAACGAAGTTTCGTTAAATTACAAAGTCAAATCAGGAAACCCGCTGAATTAATACATAACTAGCATATAGTCCGTTTAACAAATTTTTGGATCCCGGCCTTCTTTAATAGTTTCAAATTGTTTTGAAGTTACAACGGATAAATGAAGGTCAATTTTAACATCAGAAATAGTAATCCCGTTTTTCAACTGATCGGACACTTGTAATGCATACCAGTCCTCAAAACACTTTCATGTAGGATTTAAACTTTCCGTTAGGTAACAAATCAACAATTTTACACAAGTGCATGTGCGATAGGTAACAATCTATAGTCTGTTTAACACAAATATTTAAATACGGTATGTTACAAGTAATATACTGGTATGTATTGAAACAACGAATTCATCCTCTCGCGAATTAATCTCCTAAACGTGATTCGCGAAATAAAGTGTCGCGAAAATTACCGGATCTACAGTATACAGATTCAAAGAGTAATTGGGATAAAATTTTACTGGTCTTTAAAAGCAGGTGGTCCTTTAAGGCAGGTTTGATTGTATACTCATAATTAAATTTAAAATTTAAATTTAAATTTAAAAATGATATATTATTTTATATACAGGCTCAAATAACATGAATAAAGAGCAACCGGAATAAATTTTACTAACCTTTATAAACAGGTGGTCCTTATATACAGAATCAAATAGTAATTTGAGTAAAAAAAATGACTGTCTTTAAAAGCAGGTGGTCCTTATATACAGGTTAAAATAACATGAATAAATAGCAATTGAGATGAAATTTTACTGGCTTTTATGATCAGGTGGCTCTTGTATACAGATTAAAATACATGTAGTAATTTGGATAAAATTTTACTGGTCTTTAAAATCAGGTGGTCCTTTAAGGCAGGTTTGATTGTATACTGATAATTAAATTTGAAAATGCTATATTACTAAAGAAAACCAAGGTTTAGAATCGCAATTCTTAAAATGAAATCTGCACTTAGATTATGTATTGTAGCACATGCTAATAAACCCGCTCAACCAGAACCAGTTTCCACAATTAGTCCTTGTTTAATTCTCGCCGCTAATGTAATAATTAATTGACATTCCCTGTGCAAATTGTAAAAATCTTACTTTCAATGAAAACTCTAGTGTTCATTGAAGCGGTTACTTCCGTATTCAGACTCCAGTGTTTCCGAAAATAAAAACATCAACAGGAATTTGATGATGATCATAAAACTAGTCTTCAAAGTCTGTTCAAAAGTAAAATCTTAGAAAACTTGTTCAAAGGTTGCATCTGAAAGACATTTCGGATCGATTAATTTACCGATTCAACTTCCTGCATGCACTTGATGACCTCAAAAGAAATAAAACTCATTTGACATTGCATTTTTTTAAATTCTTCAATCTCTTGTACTTTTAAAGATTTATTTTAATTACATAAAACGCAATTCTACCCCACCCAAACGGACACAAATTGTTTTTTAATTTCAAATACATATTTGAAAGTCATTACTGCCTTTGCTGTTAAGGGAATTTATTTCTGGATATTAGATGTCGGGCTGCGTCGGATGTCAAACTGCGTTGGATGTCGCAAACGAGGATGAATCATCCATTCTGAGATGTCTGTACAGTGACAAGTTAACGGTGACTTTATTATAATTATTTGTATTAAACGGCGATAAAATGTCAAACAGTGATGAAGACAATTCCGAGAGATTAGAACAGACATTTCGGCAAAATTAAATATTGATTGTCGTGTTTTAATGATTGGTAGACAGGTGGCATTTTAACCTACATCTACCACCCCCCTCCTCCCACCTGTAAAATATATGGTGGGGATGTTGGCTTTTTTTATAGTGTTCAATTTTGGAATGTATTTGGTGGGGTGATCCTGGCCCAGGGCTCGAAAAAGCAATACAAGTGAAATAATCTGGACAGTGACAAGTTAACGATGACTTTAATATAATTATTCGTATTAAACAGCGATTAAATGTCAAACTGCGATGAAGACAATTTCTGGAGATTAGTACAGATATTTCGTCAAAATTAAATATTGATTGTCATGTTTTAATGATCGGTAGACAGGTGGCATTCCTAGAAAAATTGTTTAACCTACATCTACCACCCACCCTCCTCCCACCTGTAAAATATATGGTGGAGATGTTAGGTTTTCATAGTGTTCAATCCTGAAATGTATTTCATGGGGTCATCCTGACCCAAGCCCATTTGTTCAGTAATTTTGGCATTATAAAAGGGTTTGGTGATAAATTGGGGGAGGGGATAAAGAAAAACATAAACAAAATGGATTTTGGGACTTAAAAATAGTTTTGCGATGGCAAAGTTATCGAGGGGCATTATAACGAGGTTTTACTGTACTATAATAGCCACTTTAACTAGTTCTCTTTGGTGACCTTTATAGACAGGTTTAAATGTATGATGAATGAGAAAAAAGGAGATCCAGATTTACTCACGACTCAACAAAGACTATAAAGATGGACCATGGTTGGCCCACAGACAGTACTTAAAGGGGGACAATATTATTATTTTGGGGGCCCAATAATGCAAGAGTCCTTTCTAGATTGAACACAACATACTGTACCTTGGGTTGACATTATTCAATTTTTCAATTTATTTTACTTTTTTTCATTAATTATTTATTTATTTATTTATTTATTTATTTATTTATTTATTTATTTATTTATTTATTTATTCTTATAATCCTGATTATGGTGTAAAAAAAACAGCATTGGCGGTTTTCTCAGGGTACCCTGATTTTGGTCACCATCCCAGACTTAACCACCTCAATAAAAGTGAAAAAAATCATGACTGTAAATAAAAAAACCACCATTAATGGTTTTCTCAGGGTACCCTGGTTTCTGCCACCACAAAAATTCCAACATCCCAGAACTGACCGTCTCAATATGAGTCACTCATGCATCCCAGAACTGACCACCTCAATATGAGTGAAAGAATCGTGACTGTGGTGTAAAAACCACCATTACTTCACCCCGGTCTACTCCATCACAGAATAATTACCATTATAAACACGTCTATTGATTTTGTCATAATCTGATTCCGTTACCGTTTTGTCTTTTATAATTATACGGTGACTTCCTGATCGGTACGTTGCAACTATCATGTCTGCCTTTTGACGGTTTTATGTGTTGTTCATTAAATTTAAGACGGTAAAATGGATGATAAAGTCGGCACATTAATAGCCTCCGTGGGATCTCATTTAATCTACCACCATGACGATAAATTTGCCGATCACTTTCACCATCCTCTATATTATTATATATAAAATGGAGTAAACTTTTGGCGACTCAAAGTTCATGAGCACTTAATCTTTGGCCATGACCATAAATTTGCTGGTCTCTTTGTCGGTCCACTATATTATTATATATAAAATACATGTAAAATTTCAGTGACTTAAAGCACATGGACACTTAATCTTTGGCCATGACCATAAATTTGCTGGTCCCTTTGTCGGTCCTCTATATTTTTCATACATAAATACATGTAAAAGTAAAATTTCAGCCACTCAACGCACATGGACACTTAATATTCGGCCATGACCATAAATTTGCTGGTCTCTTTGTCGGTCCACTATAGTATTATATATAAAATACATGTAAAATTTCAGTGACTTAAACCACATGGACACTTAATCTTCGGCCATGACCATAAATTTGCCGATCACTTTCACCGTTCTCTATATATAAAATAAAGTAAAATTTCAGCGAATCAAAGAGCATGAGCACTTCATCTTTGGCCATGACCATAAATTTGCTGGTCTCTTTGTGGGTCCTCTCTATTATAATATAATAAAAAAAAGGTAAATTTTGGCGACTCAACGTGCCTGGACACTTAATTTTTGGTCATGACGATAAATTTGCCAATCTATAAACAGTATAACATAGAATCATTGCCACCATTTGTTCTGTCAAAAAGTACCGGTAACCTATTTTAGCAAATTTTTATGGGAGAGAAAAAACACTCTATAAAGTACAATAATTTCACAAATTTTGAAAATTTCTCTGTCGATAATTTTAAATTTGAACTTGAAGAAACCTGGTCAACACTTTGTTAAAGAACAAACTTTATAATGATACATTTAAATGAATATGATCTGTGTGATCCTCTGATCATGATTGTATAAATAAAATGGACCTTGCCATGTCACCACTTGACTAAGATAGGTGGCTTTCCTGGAATCTAGTTGGGATAAATCCAAGTGTGAGAAAGTGTCAGTTCGAATTGCCAAAGGTTGGACGTTTTGTCCAGACACTCCAGTTTCCTCCACTATCCCTGAATGTTACTCACCAAGTCCACTCCATTCATCATATCACCAGAGTTCTTGACTGATTTTCTTTGTATCACTATGGTAGCTCATTGATAACAGTATTCACTCTGAATATGAAAGTTGTGGGTTCAAACCCCATCCAAAGGTCTGAACAAGACTTGAAAATAGGTGTGAATTTCATTTCACCAAGCACTTAACATTTAGAAATCAAAGTCATTGGGTACTTTAAGAGACCTTAAAAACTGACGCCCCATGTCACTGCAGGTATGGCATGTTAATGAACCTTCCCTGCACATTTTACTGAGTTGAGTTGAGTAATGGTGTTTAACGTCCTAGTCAAGAATATTTCACTTATATCAAGACATCACCAGCTATAGGCGAAGCTGCAGAAATTTTGCCTGTGCGTTGCGCTGATGGCATTATACAGCAGGGTTCTTTAGCGGGCCAAGCCCACCGTGACACGGGACCTTGTTTATTTTAAATTTCCATCTGAAAGAACCATGACTTCTTTTCTGTAATACCGAGTGCTTGGCGAAAGAACAGTAACTACCCACTTTCAAGTCTTGGGTCAGATTCGGCCGGGGATCCAACCCACGACCTCCCACTTACGGAGTGAGCACTCTACCAACTGAGCTACCACAGTGGTTATACATTGCACTGAGCGCACTGCAAAGGTAAAATCAAAGTTTTGCCACTTCACCTATAGATGGTGACATCTCGATATAAGTTAGATATTCTTGACTGAGATGCAAAACTCGATTTATGCTGTCAATTCAATCAAACCTTTGTCTCGTTATAATGGAAAAAGATGTTTAATGCTGTGTTAAAAAAAATTATTCTAAATATTCAGATATAAAACTGGGCATCTTTTCGTTTAATTGCTTAACATACACAACTTTGACATTAGCCATTTTAATGGGTGACATTTTTATGGCAGTGTTTTGCCCTGTCGTCATGGAAATGACATCCTAAAAAGTCAAACAGGCATATACAATTTTCATATTCACGATATTTATGGTTGACATTTTTATGGTAGTGTTTTTCGTCATGTTGCCATAGCAACAGCATCTTCAAAGGTTAAGTCACTCATTGATTGATAAATATTAAAAAAAAAAATATTAGAATTTGATATTTAACAATGAGTTTTAAGTCCAACTTATGTTGTTTGTGTGTTTCACATCCATGACAGTTTTGAAAACCTACCCTAAAAAATTATTAGAATTTGATATTTAACAATGAGATTTAAGTCCAACTTATGTTGTTTGTGTGTTTCACATCCATGACAGTTTTGAAAACCTACCCTAAAAATTATTAGAATTTGATATTTAACAATGAGATTTAAGTCCAACTTATGTTGTTTGTGTGTTTCACATCCATGACAGTTTTGAAAACCTACCCTCCACAACCCCCCCCCCCCCCCCAAATAAAAATAAAAAAAAGATAAAAAGATAATTTATTTGAAGGTAATCAAAGAAAACCAATGCAACTGCAAGTTTGTTTTAAGTAGTATATAATATAGATTGAATTTTAAAATAGAACAAGTTGAATGTTGAATGTTGCTCTCAAGCAGTCTCTGTACTGTTTTATAACAGTAATACATTAAGGATTCATTTGTCCTTTATTTAAATAAACGACATGAAACACAGAATCAAAACAAGTTGGCCTTAGAGAGAAAACTTAGCACTCGGCACTCTCGCTACACATGAAACACAGAATCAACACAAGATGGCCTTAGAGAGAAAACTTAGCACTCAGCCCTCCTTGACATAAGACACAGAATCAACACAAGTTGGTCTTAGAGAGAAAACGTAGCATTCAGCACTCCGTGACATAAGACACAGAATCAACACAAGTTGGTCTTAGAGAGAAAACTTAGCACTCAGCACTCCTTGACATAAAACACAGAATCAACACAAGATGGCCTTAGAGAGAAAACTTAGCACTCAGCACTCCTTGACATCAGACACAGAATCAACACAAGATGGCCTTAGAGAGAAAACTTAGCACTCAGCACTCTCGCTACACATGAAACACAGAATCAACACAAGATGGCCTTAGAGAGAAAACTTAGCACTCAGCCCTCCTTGACATAAGACACAGAATCAACACAAGTTGGTCTTAGAGAGAAAACTTAGCACTCAGCACTCTCGCTACACATGAAACACAGAATCAACACAAGATGGCCTTAGAGAGAAAACTTAACACTCAGCACTCCTTGACATAAGACACAGAATTAACACAAGATGGCCTTAGAGAGAAACTTAGCACTCAGCACTCTCGCTACACATGAAAACAGAATCAACACAAGATGGCCTTAGAGAGAAAACTTAGCACTCAGCACTCTCGCTACACATTAAACACAGAATCAACACAAGATGGCCTTAGAGAGAAAACTTAACACTCAGCACTCCTTGACATAAGACACAGAATTAACACAAGTTGGTCTTAGAGAGAAAACTTAGCACTCAGCACTCCTTGACATAAGACACAGAATCAACACAAAGTTGGTCTAGAGAGAAAACTTAGCACTCAGCTCTCCTTGACATAAGACACGAATCAACGACAAGATGGCCTTAGAGAGAAACTTAGCACTCAGCACTCCTTGACATAAGCACGAATCAACTGAACAAGTTGGTCTTAGAGAGAAAAACTTAACACTCAGCACTTTCGCTTACAACATGAAACACAGAAATCAACACAAGTTGGCCTAGAGAGAAAACTTAGCACTCAGCACTCTCGCTACACATTAACACAGAATCAACACAAGATGGCCTTAGAGAGAAAACTTAGCACTCATCACTCCTTGACATAAGACACAGAATTAACACAAGTTGGTCTTAGAGAGAAAACTTAACACTCAGCACTTTCGCTACACATGAAACACAGAATCAACACAAGATGGCCTTAGAGAGAAAACTTAGCACTCAGCCCTCCTTGACATAAGACACAGAATTAACACAAGTTGGTCTTAGAGAGAAAACTTAGCACTCAGCACTCCTTGACATAAGACACAGAATCAACACAAGATGGCCTTAGAGAGAAAACTTAGCACTCAGCACTCCTTGACATAAGACACAGAATCAACTGAACAAGTTGGTCTTAGAGAGAAAACTTAACACTCAGCACTTTCGCTACACATGAAACACAGAATCAACACAAGTTGGCCTTAGAGAGAAAACTTAGCACTCAGCACTCTCGCTACACATTAAACACAGAATCAACACAAGATGGCCTTAGAGAGAAAACTTAGCACTCAGCACTCTCGCTACACATTAAACACAGAATCAACACAAGATGGCCTTAGAGAGAAAACTTAGCACTCAGCACTCTCGCTACACATGAAACACAGAATCAACACAAGTTGGCCTTAGAGAGAAAACTTAGCACTCAGCACTTTCTCTTGCTCTCTAGTAATATCAGTACAGTTACCAATAAATGTAGGAATGCTGACAATTTTTATATCGGGATAACAAAATTACATAGTTTATTTTCCGTGTTTGTTCGAGATGTACATGCATGTTTATAATTCACTTGTTTTGTTATGAAAACTTGACATGTTTGTGGGATTGTAAAATGAATTATCGCAAAAATTAATCAATAGATGTTTTTTGATTCCGACACGAAAACTGAATTAAGTTTTTTAATGGTGTCATGACTAGTGATCGTTTTCATGTCACAGGGGTATATAATTTTATATATATATATATATATATATATATATATATATATATATATATATATATATAATACACGTGTATATATATATACATATATATATAATAGAGAGAGAGAGAGATTTTTGTTCCAACAAGAAAACTGAATCAAGGTTTTAAATAGTGTTATGACTAGTGATCGTTTTCATGTCACAGGGGTATATAATTTTATATATACATATATATATATATATATATATAGAGAGAGAGAGAGAGAGAGAGTTATTTTTGTTCCGACAAGAAAACTGAATCAAGGTTTTAAATAGTGTTATGACTAGTGGTTGGAAGTGCCAGGCCTAGTGGTTAAGGCGTTGGACTCATGATTTGAAGGTCGTGGGTTCGATCCCTGGACCGGCGATGTATTGTGTCCTTGAGCAAGACACTTGATTTCACGTTGTTCCAGTTCACTCAGCTGAAAAATAAATGAGTACCAGCAAAATGCTTGGGGTTAACCCTGCGATGGTCCGGCGTCCCATTCAGGGGAGAGTCTTGTACTCTCAGTCGCTTAACGCCACCGAAACCGGGATAAGCTCCGGCCTAATGGGCCTAATGGCCCGGGACAGACTTTAACTTTAACTTTATGACTAGTGGTGATTTTCATGTCGCAGGGGTATATAATTAAACCAGTAAAACAATAACCAGTAATATGGCCTTCATTGGCAGGTGCAAAGAAATATATAAAGGAGCAAATAATATGAATAAAGAACAATTTGGATACAATTCTGCTGGCCTTTATAAGCAGGTGACCCTTATATAGAGGTGGTCTGTCAGACAGGTTAGACTATATATATTCATCATACATATATATACTGAGAGAGAGAGAGAGATTTTTATTATAAAAAAAATATGTAAAACCAAACAAAATTGAATTAGAATATAAAAAGATAAGAATTGGGTGGGTTAAGTGTTAGTTTTAATCTCCAGTAAAGATGGTTTCATTTATATCGAGGCAATCAATATAGGGATGGTGGAGCGAAGTTTTTACAACCCAGTCAAGATTTGGATCGCTATAGCCATAGCTGGTGATGTCTCAATATAAGTGAAGTACTCTTGACTAGGACGTTAAGCCCAATTTAATTAATCTAGTTGTAATAGACATTGTAGAAAAAGCACTATGCTCCAAGGAAACTGTTTAAAAAACACAATTTTAATAAGTTGGACAGATTCACACCTGTGTACAGTAGTTAAGTCGGGAACTGTCCGCCTTCATAGAGCTTTTGCTTCAAATTTCAGGGATTTTTCTGGGTATCCACAGGGTCCGGTAAAGGGACCCATTCCCAATGCAAAAAAACATACATTTTTCCCAATTCTGTAGTAAAAAATTCCCAATTAGCTATGTTTATCAATTTTTTGAGAAAAAAAATTTCACAAGATCATCAACATCATATTCGGAGGATATCTCGTTATGATAACGATTTCAATCTATATTACCGGTAACCCACATTTTGATGAATGATTTATATAGAGACAAAAGAGACAGCACTATTTTGCTGTGAACACCAACTTGTTCAATTACCAGTGTTCTAGTGGTCTAGAATTTCTAATATGTTGTTGTGATTTTTCCCAAAATACATTTTTGTTGAGCATTTTCCCAATAATTATACTTAAATTTGAAGCAAAATCTCTATAGAGCTTTTGCTTCAAATTTAAGTATAATTATTGGGAAAATTAGCACTAATTAATTTTTACTTTAATACAAGGCAATGTCAGCTTAAAAACTACCCTAAGTACCACTGAAACCTCCTCCGTGGAGCTTTTAAAATATACAATTTACAATATGACTGTATCTCTCTTCGATGAAACATACAGAAGCAATTGTATTGCAATTCCCGTTGAAAGACAATAGGGGTCATGACCCTTGATGTGTATCAATTTTCCTGCAATATCACGTCATGTCCTGCACCGGGGGGTCACATGATCATATGAGATACTCCAATCTCGCATGGCTAAAAACCCTATATCACGCAAGCAGATATGGAAAAAATAGCGCCAAGGTACAAAATATTTATTAAAAGAAAGAATTGTAAATATAAGAAATTACATTTCTGCTCATGGTATTTCAAGGGGTAATGAAAGATTGTGTGGCGGGTGCCAAATTCAAAAGGAAGGGCTTTGCCCTTCGTTGAATTTGGCACGCGCCACACTATCTTTCATTACCCCCTTGAAATACCATGATCAGAATGTCATTTCTTATTTAAAATTAGTGCTAAATTCCCTTATAATGATGTACAGTATTGATGGGAAAGCCCCATGGAGGATGCTGGACAATGCCTGGTTGTAGAATAAAAACTTTTATAAGGTTTATTTCACAACTAGATATTGTCGGCTTAAAAATTAATGAGGAATATCTAAACTGCAGAGAAGCACTGTAAACCACCTTTTATTCGCACGTGATTAACCTTTGCGTGTTTCGCAAGGACAAAATAATCGCAAAAGTTAACCGTCGCAAATTAGCTTAGGAATATGGTTTTATTTATACCAAATTTTAGCTAAAGACCATATCGCGAACATTGATAGTCGCGAAATGATTTTGGTAAGAGAATTGCGAAAGTAAATATCCGCGAATAAAAGTTGGTTGACAGTAGTCTGCTTCAAGGAAATCGGTTAAAGAGCACTGTTTGAAGAGCATTGTTTGAACATTGAATAAGTCCGTCCAATGTACCTAAACGTAAGTGGGAGGTTGTGGGTTCGAACCCCAGCAGGACTTGAAAGTGGGTAGTGACTTTTCTTTCGCCAAGCACTTGGCATTACGAAATGAAAGCCACGGTTCTTTCGGATGGGAACTTAAAATAAACGAGGTCCCGTGTCACGGTGGGCTTGGCACGTTAAAGAACCCTGCTGTATAATGCCATCAGCACAACACACAGGCAAAATTTCTGCATCTTCGCCTATAGCTGATGGCGTCTCGATATAAGTGAAATATTCTTGATTGGGACGTTAAACATTACTCAACTCAACTCAACTCAATGTACCTAAGGACAGAATTGCACCTAGGAGTAGTAATCGGGGAACAACCTCCTCAGTAGAGTTTTTGCTTCAATATTTAATATTATTATAAAGTAAATTAGGAAAAGCAACTATGATTTAAGGGAACATTGTTTTGGACCTGTCAACAATTGCACCTAGGGGTAGCAATCGGAACCACCTACTTCAGGGAACACTCACTTCAATATTAACTATCATCATAAGGACATTTAGCACCAATTAATTTTTACTCTACCGAGCATTGTCAGCTGTAAAATTAACACTCAGAAAAGAAGAGTTGTAATTCAAGGGAACATTGTTTTTGGACCCAATGGCTCCTAGGGGTGAAAATGGGGACCCCCTGACCTCCATGGAGCTTTCACTTCAATATAATGTATCATTATAGAGGATAGAGGAATTTAGCACTAATTAAGGTTTACCCTACAACCAGGCATTGTCAGCTGAAAAATTAATACTGGAACGAAGAGCTGCATTTCAAGGGAACATTGTTTTTGGACCCAATGGCACCTAGGGGTGAAAATCAGGACCCACTGACCTCCATAGAGCTTTTGCTTCAATGTAAAGTATCATTATAATGGAATTTAGCACTAATTAGGGTTTACTCTGCAACCAGACAATGTCAGATTAAAATTTAATGAACTACACTTCAAGGGGAACATTGTTTTTGGACCCATTGGGACCTAGGGGTAGCAATTGGGACCAACCCACCTCATAGACCTTTTGCTTCAATATTTAATAGCATTATAATGGAAATAGCACTTTATTAACATTCCCTTAATTTTACTTTTTACTCTGTAACCAGCAGGCACTGTCAGCTTAAAAATTATCGAGGAGGAATATCTAAACTAAGCGAGATTTATGACAGGCGACAAAAAATTTTCGCCGTGATTTTGTTATCTTCGGGGGGCAAAATGGTTCAAAATGATGATTCAAAACGGTTATTAACGTGATAGATTGTGTTTGAACTAGCTCACACTTGTTCCCCGATAGTTTACGAGAACGTATTATGCTAATTTTAGAGATAGCCACACTAATTAGGAATATTGGGAGATTACGAGTACGTTAAATGCATATTAAGAGAGTTGTGATGAAAGGAGAGGCAAACAGATGGATATTGATTACGTCGGATAGTTAAATCGTTAAACATGGCAATTTAAATTACGTCTATTAAGTTTGCTTTTTGAGATATCAATATTTAGAGTTTTTTTTTTTTTTTTTTTTTTTTTAAGAATAACATATGGTACAACAAAATATTCTATGATTTATTTCAAGTATTTATTTGAAGTTTTGTGGATATCAACTTAAATTGCATCAATAATGTTTGCTTTTTGAAAAATCAACTAAATATTCCTTGGTTTTGCTCCAAGTTTTTATTTAAAGTTTTGTGAGTATCGATTTCAACCTAGAAATTCAAAAAATCAATTTATTAATTTTGTCTCTCTATCTTAATTACATTTAGCTAACTGTTCAGGTAAACTTTCATTCCTTTTTCATTCTTTCTTTTATTTTTATAAAATGGATTCACTAAATATTGTAGATACATGTAATTGGATGCATTTTGTGTAAATATGGTTACTTTTTATGTAATTCAATTTTCTCTCAGTCTCCTCCATTTTCATCAAGTTAGCATTTTAATGCATGAATCAAAATTAATTTTTTGAATTTTTGAAAATAAAAATTTAAATCTCATCCCTTTCAATTTATCTCATGCTTTTGCCCTTTGGTCATTCTTAAAATAGCTTTGGCCAATCATCTTGGATCTTTAATATTCTGCAATTTGATTGGATGATTTCAGAACGAGTTCTAATTGGTTCCTATCTGACCTGCAGTTGTTATCTGATTTCTGATTGGCTTGATCTGTTGTGAATCTTGATTGGCGCATGAAATCAGTCTGATATTGGTTGTAAATTTAAAATATTAAAAATTTTATTTCAATTACATTGTATGATTTTGCAAGTGTATGGCATGAATTTTAGGGAAAAACATTAGAAATTAAATATTTTTGGCATGAAACATTTTGTCATTTAGGATGTAGCTATGATGAATATAACGGATTTCTGTCCAATTGAAAGGAGAAAAAATGAATGTTTATCAATATGAAACCTGCATCAGAGATTTGTTGCCACTGAATTCCTGCATCTCACTGTTGAATGCTCAAGGTTTGTTGGCAGCCACACAATAATTCTTGTTATCTGGTTTCTGATTGGCTTGATCTGTTGTGAATTTTGATTGGAGCATTGTAGACAACCAATGAAACTAGTTTACAATCCTTGCCAAGGATCTTTTAATTACTGATTGGTCAGACATCACCCTGATTGGCCTGAAGTTTAATGGAGACATAGTAGGTTTTTTATGTTGATCTTCAACATTTTGTTCCAGTGCACTTAGTACTGAGTGTCACCATCGACACACACTAGCAGAAACTAGATCACACACACACACACATGCACACATGCACACACACACACACACACACACACACACTGCATGTGTTTTTGAAGTGGAGTGACGTAATGCTAGGTTTCCAAAACTTTAAAATTATAAGTAGCCAAATTTCCAAAATTTGTGAAAAAATATTGGTAGTCCTTTTAAAGGTAGTTTTCCACAAATTTGCTAAAATAGGTTACTTTTTGAAAGAATTTCTCAAAAATTAGTAGCCAATGGCGATTTTGGCTACCAGGAATGGAAACATAGTACATGTAGTGAAGTTTTTCACTTTCCACCCCAGTCAAGATTCTTACATTTATTTCAAGCCAGTCAATTGGTCATGGATGGTGGAAGACATCAGAGCAAGCAATATGACACATTTTATCACACATGGGACCATGCAACCTGCCAAAATACACTATAATGTTATTGTCACCTTTCAAATCATGGCACTAGTTTGGTCTTTACAAATTCAATTTTATATTCATACATTGCTCCCATGTTGCTGCCTGGCCCCTAGGCAGTATAACATGTTATCCATCTGTCCATTCGTCCATCCCATCACTCCATTCTTCTGTCCATCTATCTATCCATCCATCAATCAATCAGTCAATCTTTGTTCAGTTTTGATGTATGGCAGGTGCTTATTTCAGCACTGTTGAGTTTCATCTAAAGAGGGATAACTCTTATATCCTTTAACATACTGAATCTGTCATTTTCTTGATACAAAATAATACAAATTATTAATTGTGATAAAATTTTTGTTTTTAGCTATCGTTTGAGATAATATTTATTTATTTATTTATTTATTTATTTATTTATTCAGAGAATTTTTTGTTGCAAAATTTTCATTTTAGTTAACATTTGAGATCTTATTTATTTATTTATTTATTTATTTATTTATTTATTTATTTATTTATTTATTTATTTATTTATTCAGAGACAGAAAATTTGTTGTATTAAAATTTTCCTTTTTAGTTAACATTTGAGATCATTATTTATTTATTTGTTCAGAGACATAGCATTTTTTGTTGCAAAATTGCCCTTTTTAGTTAACATTTGAGATCGTTTTATTTATTTATTTATTTATTTATTTATTTATTTATTTATTTTTTATTATTTATTTATTTATTTATTCAGAGAAAGAAAATTTTTGGTTGCAAAATTTTACTTTTTAGTTAACATTTGAGATCATATTTATTTATTTATTTATTTAGAGGCTAAACATTTTTTTGACAAAATTTTATTTTAGTTAACATTTGAGATCATATTTATTTATTTATTTATTTATTTATTGATTTAGAGGCTAAACATTTTTTGTTAGTTATCATACAATTATCAACTTTTTGGTGGATGGATATACCCTGATATTAATTGGAAAAAAATTATATATTGACTGAGGAGACGGTCGAGTGCCAGATTTTTAAGATTTTACTTTTTTGGGGGGAAGGGGGGAATTATGGTTCAATCCATTGATTGAATGTGATTTTATGTCTTAAGTCAATAATATTTCACTTATATCAAGACATCACCAGCTATATAGATGAAGTGACAGATATTTCAACCTTTACATTATAAGTTCTTAGACTTCCATTTGTACCTTCTACTTCAGCTTTAATATTTTCCAAAAATGGAAGAAAAAAAAAAATTAAACATTTTTTCTGAGGAAAAAAGTTTTTCAAGAAAAAAATAAATAAATCAAGAACAAAGATACTAATCCATATCTGAATCACAATCCAGAAGCTAAGTAACAACTTTGAAACTGAGAAGTTGGGTTTAAAACAACGTGAACTTCCATCAGGGAAGTAAGGATGTGTGCTACGAAAGGGTAAGCACCTCCTTCTAGCTAGCTACACCCGCCAAATGTGTAATCAAACTTGAGTGAAAGGAACATGGAACTATGAGATGTCAAATACCAATATATGGTTTTTTTATTACCCTTTTATTTACCAAATTGTAGTAAAGTATACACCCAAGTCAAGATTTTTTCACTTGATATAGCAAAGTTGTCACCTCAGGAATGTTGGAGAAAACTAGAATACCCCGAGACAAACAAACTGAAAGTTTCTCACACTGTTCTAAGTAGGACTCAAACTTTGGTTGTGAGAGGCTATACGATCCGTAAGCCCTCTCTTTAGACCACCAGGTCACCGAAGCTCCCTCATCCCCACGGACTTTTTCTAGATTGAGCATGGCAAAATACTGGGTATGAAAAGTTGTGTTCATGGTATAATAATTTATGTACTATGCCCAATTAATATACGTAACTACTGTCTCACCTATGGGGTAACCACTGCAGTAGCTCAGTTGGTAGAGTGTTTGCACGGTAAGTGGGAGGTTATGGAACAGAATCTTATGTGAGAAAGTTTGTCAGTTCACTTACAAAATATCATTGTTTTCTTCTGGTTTTCCATTTTCCTCACTGCAGTAGCTTAGTTGGTAGAGTGCTTGCTCCCTATGTGGGGGTTGTGGGTTCAATCCCCAGCTGGGTTTAACCCAAGACTTGAAATTTGGTAGTGACTGTTCCTTCGCCCAGCACTAGATATTACAAAATGAAAATCACAGTTCTTTTGAATAAGAACTTAAATTAAACGAGGTTCTGTGTCACGGTAGATGTGGCATGATAAAGAACCCTGTTGTATAATGTCATCAGTCCAAAGCACAGACGAAATTTTTGCACCTTCATCTATAGCTGGCGACATCTCGACATAAGTGAAAAATTCTTGACTGGGACATTAAACACCAATACTTAACTCAACTCGAGTATGGAATACCATTTACTTAGTAAGTGAATCGGTTTAGCACTCAATTTACAAACAGGCAATTTTGATTGGATTCTGAGCATCATGAGAAAGGACATTTTGTATGAGTATTAGTCTTTACATTATTCTGTGTAGCTGTTCAATTCTGCAAGGAATAAATTTCACGGTTCAGACATTGGAACTTATTCACGGGTATAAAATTTTGCTGTGCAGTGACCAGTGTTAACAATTTTCTATGTGGATTATCTTGGTATATGTTTAGTTCATTCTACATGAAAATATTCACTTGGTATTTCATTTTGCACTATGACGTCAAACCATGAATACAGCGAAATTAAATCCCCATTGAATAAAAGCAACTACCGGTATACATTATAAATGGCCTCAGATAGAGACCCTGCCTTTGAATGGGAAAACCCCCCTCCCCCAATTTGCACCTACAGGAAAAGGTCCATAAAAATTAGGTACAATAATTTAATAAGCAGTGATATTGACAAAAGGGTGCTATTAAAAACACATGTATTAATATAAAAGATAATACCCTTCCACCCACCACATTATTTTTGTCCAACCTGGATGAGAATCTATTACCAGGCCCCGGTTTCACAATCATTCCTTAGCTAAGATTTTCCTTAACTTAAATTATGCCAATTTTTGCAGTCACATTTTGGAAATACTGATGAATATTATTGTAAAAATTATATTCAAATGTTTTAATCTAGCAGTGACCTTAAAATGACACCTTAATTTCCTGAATTTCTTGAAAATTAACAAAATTATTAAGTTTTGAAATTTGGCAAGATTTACGTTAAGGAAAATCTTAACTAAGGAATGATTGTGAAACCGGGGCCTGTATTTAAATTAAATTGGCCTTAAGATACATTACTATATTGTCTCACCGATGGGTACCTATCAGGCAGCACAGGGTTAGCTCTGCAGCCATTTGCCAATTTAGCCAATTGCTAATGGCTCCAAGAAATTGCTTTTGGCTAATATATTTTTGCTCCAAATTTTTTTTAGTTTTTTAACTAGTATATGAAAAAGTAAAACAAACTGTTCATCAAGAACAATTTATACTGCAAATTAAAAAAAAATACATTTGAGACATTTTTGAGTTTGTTTCTAAGTTTTTCTGGCTCTCAAAGACATGAATTAACAACTCCTTTATTTTAAAATTGGCTATTTTTTTGGCATCAAGTTTTTGAGAGCCAGAGCTAACCCTGTAGGCGACCCTGGCCAAGTTCGATTCACAGTGTCAGGAGAAATGGAAAATTTACATTGCAAAATTCACAAAATGATGACCTTTTAAAATTGGCTAATTTTTTTGCTCCAACTTTTTGAGAGCCAGAGTTAACCCTGTAGGCGACCCTGGCCAAGTTCGATTCACAGTGTCAGGAGAAATGGAAAATTTACATTGAAAAATTCACTAAATGATGACCTTTTAAAATTGGCCAATTTTTTTGGCATCAAGTTTTTGAGAGCCAGAGCTAACCCTGTAGGCGACCCTGGCCAAGTTTGATTCCTAGCATCAGGGGAAATGGAAAATTTACATTATAAAATGCACTAAAAGATGACCTTTTAAAACTGCAAATAAATTGACAGTTCTGTCTGTCTGATTTATATGCAGGAATTGAGCCAGACTTTCCGAAGATGTAATCATTTTCCCCGTAATAAATAACCAGAATAGACTAAGCCGCTACGGGAATAAAAAAACGTGGAATTTCATTACAGATACATCAAGTATTTATTACCGATATTCTTCCATCGGTTTGTTCATGATTGCAGGAAATAATGAAAATGATTGAATCCAAGTGATGTTGTATTGTTATAATAGGAAAGCTTTTATTTATTTATATACCTGGCTGCTTATAGTAATCACAAACTTTTTATCTGTTAATCAACAAATAAATTGCATCGATAGAAACGTTAATTTTCTCCTTTTTTTTGTGTGTTTTTCTGTTCGTTTACACACACTCCAAGCCTAATCGATATTAATTTCTCCATTTTTTTGGGGTTTTTTCTGTTAGTTTACACACACCCCAAGCTCAATCAATATTAATTTTTCCTTTTTTGATTTTTTTTTCTGTTATTTTACATACACATTAAGCCAAATCGATATTAATTTCTCTCCATTTTTTTTCCTATTTTTTGTGTGTTTTTCTGTCAGTACACACACCCCCATGCACAATCAGTACAGTGTGGGCTCTAATGAAATCTATTGTGTACACAATAAGTGTGTGTGAACTGTGTCACTGGGGGATAGTGTTATCTATCAATGAACTCCTTCAGGTAATGGGTCGTACCATCACCAGGGTGAAACAGCACAGGTATATCCCAGGTAAAAAACACACTTCTTAACAACTAACAAAAATAATTAATCAAATTTCAAAAATATCAAATTTTTATTAATCTTAATTTCAATTCTTCAAAAATTTTAACCAGGAAACATTTTATTTTGAATTATTTTATTACCTGATCTCCCCTAAATTTTTCAAATAATGGACTCTCCCAAGAATTTTGTTGCCTGAATGACCCCCTGCAGTTGTCTGGTTGTATATTACAACTATGTGGTTTTTAGAATTCGGTGACTTGTGTGTGTAATGGTTCAATTTCACTTTAAAATGTGAAATTTACAACAAGAAGGGATTTATGTATCAGCTGTCAATCAAATCCACCTGTCAATCAAGTCTGGGAATATACAAAGGTGTCAATTTCATAAACAGGAAATTTATTATCAAAGTTTGGATCCTTTACCAGAGATAAGAAGAAAGAAAGACAGGACATGTATCTTTAAAACAGAGATATCCTCCTGATGTGGTTTTTAAGGTCACCGCCGGTGGTGGCCTTATGTACTCTGTTGTGGTGTCTAAGTGCATTACAAGCTCAAAACACGCAAGAAGGTATTGTAATTTATATATTTTGTGGTCTTTGGTAGTAACAATTCTCAACACAATTTTGGGTCAAAAGTTACAAAACTTATAAATAAATGGGAGATAATTAAAGTAATTTATGACTTGTTTCTAAACCAACCAACAAACCAACAACCTCCTCCACCACTCCCATCCCCTCTCTCAAGATTAAAATAAGATCAAAATATACCCTGTATACATGTAGTTCAATTTTTTTTTAAATAACTTAAAATATTTGATATAGTTTATAAAACTAACATGTCTTATGGCTAGATTAAATTTTATTGAGGCATGCATGTATTATTACTATTTATGAAATGAAGTAATTTTTTAATGGTTTTTACTAATTTACAATTATAATGGCTGCCAAAAATTTTAAATATTAAAAGACAAGATGACCTGCTATTTAAAATATTTAGGTCAACAAGAGTGAAAGTTGACATTTTAATATATATAACACAGGTGTAAAAAATGCATTTTTAAAATTATGATTATTTAAATTTTGTTTTGACATTTCAGTTCAAAATTATTTCTTGACTTCAAAATTCAGTTCTAAATTATTTCCTGACTTCAAAATAATAAAGTCCATTTTTTTTTCTAATACATGTATAAATGAAGGTGTTGACAAGTCGCTGATGTTCACCTGTCAATTACGATCAGAAAATCTCTAATGCTTCAAGCCATAACTTGTCTTAATTTTTAGAAATAATACAAATATTATTTTTTTAATATCAAAAGCAATTAAATACTGTTTGCCCTTTTTTAGTTTGGTTTATCTTAAATGTGAGGCTAACATCAAAGTGCTGCCCTCGTTAATTGATCACCTTTGACCTTTAATTAATTACAGGTATTTGGTATTAATTAACAGTAATATTTATACACCTGTAATTATAGTATGTTGACATAGGTATTTTGGAAACTACCTGTTGGTATGCGTGTTCAATCTAACTCTAAGTGCAGAAGGTCTTTGTCATTTGAGTGAGGCTTAATTTTGAATATTTTTACACAAAGAATTTTAAATAAATATTTAAAATATGTGTTTTGTAAAAATGTGTAGCTTTGAATAATTGTTTTTTACACCCTAGTCAAGATTGTTTCACTTAAGTGACTTATATTGAGGCGGTCAGTTTTGGAATGACAGAGGAAACACGAGTACCCATAGAAAGCCACCTATAACTGTGAAAATGTATAGCTTTAAATAAGGGCATGGAATAATTGTTTTTTACACCTTAGTCAAGATTCTTTCACTTTAGTAACTTATAGGAAACCAGAGTACCCAGAGAAATCCCACCTATAACTTTGAAAATGTGTGGCTTTGAATAAGTGGCATAGAATAAATTGTTTTTTACACCCTAGTCAAGATCGTTTCACTTTAGTGACTTAAATTGAGACGGTCAGTTCTGGGATGACAGAGGAAACATGAGTACCCATAGAAAGCCACCTGTAACTTTACAGGCTCCTGACAAACAATTTCAGAATTGGGCATTGCTGGAGTGAGATTAAAACCTAACGTAGGTGTATTTTTACACAAAGAATTTTAAATATATATTTGAAATGTGTTGTTAAAATGTGTAGCATTGAATAAGTGACATGAAATAATTGTTTTTTACACCTTAGTCAAGATCATTTCACTTTAGAGACTTATATTGAGGCGGTCAGTTCTGGGATGATGGAGGAAACATGAGTACCTGTAGAAACCACCTATAACTTTGCAGGCAACCTGACAAACATTCTCATACTGGGCTCTCAGCTCGAGTGAGACTCAAACTTAGGTAGTGATATGGGCCGATTTCAAAAGGCTGCTATAAAGGTTTCTGAAATGTCTTTAAATGATTAAAGGAAATTTTGTGATGTCACAAAGTAATTAATGAGGGGGAAGTAATGAAATAATTTTTTGTGCATGTCATGATGAATTAAATTTTATTAATGAAATTACGAGAAGTGTGAAAAATGAAATGATATTATTCTATGTTTCCATTCCTGGTAGCCAAAACCACCATTGGCTACTAATTTCTAAGGAATTCTTTGAAACAGTAACCTATTTTAGCAAATTTGGGAAAAAATACTTTAAAAAGTACTATATTTTCACAAATTTTTGCAATTTGGCTACTAATTATTTTAAATTTGTGGACACCTAGTATTACATATTTATGTTCTACAAAATTAAATAATGTTTTTGATGCGATACTTAACTTTTTTGTAGAGTATATTAATTAATCCTACTTGACATATCTTAACACCTTCACAGGTCTTTGAAATATATAGACATCAAACAATTAAAAAAAAGGAATCCTTTGAAAGTTTGATTAAGATATATTAATTTATAATTTCTTTGAAAAAAGATTTATCTTGTGGTCATCTCTTTGACCACTGGACAGACCCTGTGGGCAGTCTCACTGGACATTACAACTGGTTATTTAGTGTTTATAAGATAGAATGATGATACATTCTACCCTGGGGATAGGGAAATGGTAAATCTTTAATTATACATTATTATACCCTAAATGTCTGGGTGAATTCTCTCTCTCCTCTCTCTCTCTCTCATTTGGATTGAATGGAAAATAGGAAATGGCTGTTCTGTAAGACTGGGATGTATAGCGAACTCTCTCTCTCTCTTGATCAATGTTTTGACAGTGTATAATGGGGGCAGTATTAGGTATACATGTACTGCAGATCTGGGGATGTGGACAGTGATGAAGCTAATAATTTTCCCCGGATCTTTATGACTGGAACATCTCTCTCTCTCTCTCTCTCTCTCTCTCTCTCTCTCTCTCTCTCTCTCTCTCTTGATCAATGTTTTGACAGTGTATAATGGGGGCAGTATTAGGTATACATGTACTGCAGATCTGGGGATGTGGACAGTGATGAAGCTAATAATTTTCCCCGGATCTTTATGACTGGAACATCTCTCTCTCTCTCTCTCTCTCTCTCTCTCTCTCTCTCTCTCTCTCTCTCTTGATCAATGTTTTGACAGTGTATAATGGTGGCAATATTAGTTATACATGTACTGCAGATCTGGGAATGTGGACAGTGATGAAGCTAATAATTTTCTCCAGATCTTTATGACTGGAACATCTCTCTCTCTCTCTCTCTCTCTCTCTCTCTCTCTCTCTCTCTCTCTCTCTCTCTCTCTCTCAATGTTTTAACTGTGTAAAATTGGGGCAATGTTAAAAATTAATTTTATCATTTTAAACCTACATGTACCACAGATCTTTGGATGCAGACAGTGATGGGCTAGGTTTCCACAATTTAAAAATTATTAGTTGCCAAATCGAATTTCCAAAATTTTTGAAATTATAGTGCTTGTTAAAGTTAATTTTCACAAATTTGCTAAAATAGGTGTAACAGAAGGACGGATGGACACCCCTATATCCCCCCCACACACTTTTTAAGGGGGGGGGGGGTGTATAAAGAGGGTGACATCTCAATATAAGAGAAAATGGTATTAAGCAATCTCTCTCTCTCTCTCTCTCTCTCTCTCTGCTGCATTGGACATGAGGATAAGGAATAGTTGATAAATGACAATAATCTCTATATGTGTTGTTTGTGTGTGAAAGGGATATATTTTGACATTTATGGAGTCGCAACCAGTTGTATAGGCAAACAACATTGACCTGTCAACTGGACCTCTGATTTAATATTTATTATGGACAAGTGTATTTATATATATAGGGAACATAGGTGTTATTTTTGTCTACCTTATGGTAAACTTGCATTGTTGATGTATCAACTGCCAATCCAAATATTTACCCATGTTTTGGGTGGATCATCATATATGAACTTTCCTCATGAAAGGTCAAGCTGACAAGTCAATGTTGTTTGCCTACATATAATGTGTATACTGGTAGTAATGGTGTCATATATATGTACCACTTAAACAGGCTTAAAGAATATGAAAATGTCAGCTCACCATGTGGTCAAGTTATAAAGACGTCAGTGGTCAGTTAAATTAAAAGACATTTATATGACTTTAGATCATTAGGTGATTAAAAACTGACCACTTGTGATAGCAGATTGACCACTGAGCTGAGTAGAGTACAGTAATGGTGCTTAACATCCCAGTCAAGAATATTCCACTTATATTGAGACATCGCCAGCTAAAGGCAAAGGTGCATTGTGCTGATGGCATTATACAGCAGGGTTATTTATCGAGCCACACCTACCGTGACACAGGACCTCCTTTATTTTAGTTACCATTCGAAAAATGACTCATTTTGTGATGCAAAGTGCTTAGAAAAGGAACAGTCACTACCCACTTTCAAGTCTTGGGTCAAACCCGGCTGGGGATGGAACCCACAACCTCCCACTAAGTGAGCCAGCAATCTACCAACTGAGCTACATGTACCACAATGAGGAAAATAGAAAACCTAAAGAAAACAATTATCTTTAGTAAGCAAACTGTCTCACATAAGGATCTGTCTGAATAGGATTGACCCCAGACTTGAAAGTGGGTAGCGACTGATTTTTCGCCAAGCACTTGGCATTACGAAATGAAAGTCACTGTTCTTTCATCTTTATTTTAAGATGGGAACTTAAAATAAATGAGGTCACGGTGGGCTGGCATGCTAAAGAACCCTGCTGTATAATGCCATCAGCACAACACACAGGCAAAATTTCTGCACCTTCGCCTATAGCTGATGACATCTTGATATAAGTGAAATTTTCTTGACTGGGGTGTTAAACCCCATTACTCAACTCAAATTGCTGCGAATACCCGGTAGCTGAAAAATTGCTGATGCGACATTAAGCAACATTCAACATCAACGTCAACTTAATATTATAACATTCTATTTTCAGCTCCACCTAACATTTATTCAAGTTCTCCGAGTACATTTCCAGCTATTCAAGGTGCCACCGTTAAACTTTTCTGCAAGGCAACCGGCTCACCAAAACCTAATGTTATTTGGAACAAAGATGGTGCTCCACTTAGTCCTGGACCTCGTTTATCCATGTCGGAGGATAGGACGGAAGTTACGATTAATACGGTTCAGCGATCGGATGGCGGGATTTATAGTTGCACCTTTATAAATACTGTCGGACAGGTCATGCAGCGTATCGATCTGATTGTTGAAGGTACCAGTAAGCATGCTTTGGGTTTTATTTTTGTTTATAATTTAGGCCAAAAGAAAAAATATGTGCTTATAGAAAAAATAGGGTCAGCTATTGTTGAAGGTACCAGTAAGTTTGCTTTGGGTTTTGTTTTTGTTTATTGTTTAGGCCAAAAGAAAAAAAAATGTGTTTCTACTTATGCTCTTAGAAAAAAATAGGGCAAGCTATTGTTGTTGTTTAGGCCAAAAGAAAAAAATATGTTTTTTCTATTTATGCTCCTACAAAATAGGGCCAGCTATTGTTGAAGGTACCAGTAAGCATGCTTTGGGATTTATTTTTGTTTATTGTTTAGGCAAAAAAAAAATATGTGTGTTTCTACAACATTCTTAGAAAAAATAGGGTCGGAAGGTAGGCATTTTTTCCAAATTGACCATTTGGGACAAGGATGCCAAATTTATAAAGTGCTTGTCAAAATATTTTGATAGAAACTTTAGGGTAGGCATAAAAAGTTAGGTTACCGGTAAGTAGGATCAGCAGAAACACATATTTATATTTTTTGGCCTTAGTAAAAGAAGTATATAAGTCACTTCTGTAGTATCTGTATTCAATAATTTGCTTAACATAGCACCCAAGTTTTTGTACGGCATTCACGATGATGAAAGCGTACATTGCTATCACTTTCTTCATTCACAACAGTGAAAGCGTACATTGCTATCACTTTCTGCTAAGAAGATCGGGCTTCTTTTCTATGAAATAAGTATGCATGGAAAAAAATAGTGCACCTGGTTACTTACTTGTCACAGTCCTTTGCCATGCATTGAGCTTGCCCCTTGGTGTATCCCAGCTCTTGTAGCTCTGCTTGGATGGTTCTCCTCCAGGTGGTATGAGGTCTACTGGGCTTTCTGTTTCCTCGGTGGTGGCCAGTTCAATGCTGTTTTTGGTATTCTCTCACCAGGAATTTTCATCACATGACCTAACTCTCAAAAGTCTAATGTCGGTCAACAGGCCCTAGTTTTTGTCTGGGTAAATTGATCTATAAGTAAATTTTCTTCTTGATAGGACGTTAAAAAGCATGACTGAACTCAACGCCTTTGAGCCAAAAAATCATAACTTAATCTCTTGGTATTCTAGCTTTGGCAACGTAACAAACTATGATCCATAAGCTAGCACTTTGGACCACTATGCTACTATAACAAACCCCCAACCCCCCATTAGGAGTCCCCTTGATAATTTACTGTAAAGGGGGTTATGTTCACGGGGTGAAAATTTAACAATTTCTGAAATCTGGCATTTCGTGTGGATGTAGTTTTTGTGTAACCGATATAAGTTGACCTATAGTCTATAAATAATGATATTAACCTGTATGGTAAACAATTTCATGTGGGTGAAATTTTCGCAGTAATGTCTTAAGCGTGGAATAAGCAAAAATTTTACCAAAGTGAAAATTGTCTCCTTTATAGTAAATTCAAAGTCACTTTTAGCTAATTCAACATCAACTTGCATGACACAAAGTATGAGTATATATATAATGTGTACATCTTTGCATGATATAGGAAATTGAGTTTAGAAGGCAAATTGAATGATTTTCCTGCAGTAGATTATTTTGTTTGATATTTTGGTTTATAAATACATGTATGTCTTATATTGTTCAGTCTGTTTCATTCGCTTCTAATAGCTATGTTTCCATTCCTGGTAGCCAAAATCGCCATTGGCTACTAATTTCTGAGGAATTCTTTCAAACAGTAACCTATTTTAGCAAATTTGTGGAAAATACTTTAAAAAGGACTATATTTTCACAAATTTTGGAAATATGGCTACTAATTATTTTAAATTTGTGGAAACCTAATAATAGTAAACATCCTCTGTAGCGGCCACAGGTGGCCTACCCTTTTTTGAACTCTACACAGGGTGTCTTTAGGGTGCACCGAGACACTGATCCGCGGTTTTGAGTCGCTTCTGAAAGATGTGATGTTATATGTGATTCAGCTTTTGTATTACTTTTTCATACTTGTATAAAGAGACAAATAGTGATTCTTGTCTGCCTTATAACGTCTCGGTATAAGTGAAATATTCTTGACTGGGACGTTAAACACCATTACTCACTCTTGTCTGACACATAATGAAATTGATAAAGATTTTGGAGCAAAAACATTAACCAAAATGTAATTGTTAGAGCCAGAAATTATTTGAAAAAAATTAGGAATTGGCTAAATTTTGGAATGGCAAAGCTAACCCTGCTAAAGGTGTCTAATAAAGTTAGGTAACGTAAGGTCAAGATAGTCTGTCAGTACTTTCAGTGCTTTGATTATTTACACATGATTAAACATTTAAACTATATATATCTCTTTTGATGGTATTTGTAGGCGGAGCTTATGTTTTAAATCCACCAATGAATATGACGGCTGTGGAGGGTCAGTTGGTCACGTTCCACTGCGAGGCTGATGCGAATCCTAACAACATCACATATCGCTGGTATTTTGAGAATCGGCAAATTGATAAGAATGTTCCGTCATTTAAATCTCGTTTTTCGGTCAACCAGCAGGGAAGTTTGTCAATAAACAACGTCCAGAAGCGTGATATGGGATGGTATATTTGTCGACCGAGTAATGGTGTCGGTCAAGATCCTGAAGCCGCTGCCTATCTAAATGTCACATGTAAGTAGCAGTGTTCAGTGTTGAACTGTAGTTACGCCAGCCAAATTTTGTTCACGTGAATTTCATGTAAAAAAAATTAATGTGAGATTAAGGTGAATCAAGCTTACAAATATGTCAAATTAATGTGAAAAAATAAATTTTACAAAAATATGTGCATTTTCAAGGAAAAATTTGAAAGTTGTATTTCAAGGTATCAATTTATAAGAAGAGTTTATGCTTGGCGTTAATTTTGTTTCAATTTGCATACAGTTACCATTTATATTTTTTCATATACAAATTTCACATAAAATTCACATGAAATAAAGAGTTGGCCATGTTTTGAAAAATGGGGTCAACATTACAAATTTGACCCGTTATGTTTAAAAAGATCAGTATTGAAAAACATCCACACCACTTTATAAACATGTCGTATTATTTCTTGCAACATACTTGTATAACCAGTTGATTTAAACTGAGGAAACACATTTAATGAATGAAAGAGAAGTGGAATCATAATACAGGGTTCGTACAGGCCTGGAAAAGTCCTTAAATTTTGAGGTTTGCCCTAAAAAGACCCTGAAAACAAGTCTGACCCTAAACAGTCCTTGGATTTATCATAAAGGCCCTAAAAAGTCCTTGAATTTGGCCAGTTGGGTGTCTGTATTTTGATATTAAATGGTTGTAAATAGACTGATCAAATAAATAAATTACATTGAAATGAGGGATTTAAAGGTACCTGGCCCTCCTGAATGCCCAACTTCAACCTCCACTTTAAGTGTGGTTACTAATACTATGAACACGTAAGTAATTATTTTATTCATTTAATTGTCTTTGCACCAGTATTTTTTTTTTTGCAAAAATTGTCCCTCTGATTAGGCCTTAAATTTGCAAAGATTGGTCATGGTTGCCCACCCACAGTATTTTTGGAAGGCAAAATTGTTACTTTGGGTCAGCTATTAAAACAATTAAATTGTTGTATTAATTTTCACTTGGCCGTGATTCATCTCTACATATAGACCCCAATTTATACTATCTTCAACAGCATAGTCTTAAAAATAAGGAAAATTTTGTCATTACAGGAAATAGTCTGACCTCTCTTATGTGTTGTATTTAGACCCCAATCCTAGGGGGAAAAAGGGGATCAATTTTTCCAAATCATGTCAAAAAGTTAAAAAAAATTGCTCAGTTGGTAGAGTACTTGCTTCATATATGGAGGTCTGGGTTTTGAACCCTGGTAGGGTATAAACAATACTTGAAAAAGATAGTGACTGTTCTGATGTCAAGCACTAGGCATTTAAATGAAAGTCACTGGGTCCTTTCTAAGAAAATTCTAAGAAAGGTGTATACCCAAAAAAAGCCACATCTTTAGGTACACATCTCCTCCTTCCCCTCCCCCACCACAAAAATGGAGATTTTATATTGATTATTAAGTCTGGTGCATATACAGTCACATCTGCAGATTAAGGCCACCCAAGGGAATCAGTAAGAGTGGCCTGTATGGGCAGTTGGTCCTTATATTCAGGTTCAAATAATCTTAATAAAGAGTGATTGTGATGGAATTTTACTGCCCTTTAGTATAGATGGCCTTTATATATAGAGGTGGCTTTTAGGACAGGTTTGAATGTATTTATGGCAGAATTTGAAAGCTTAACACCAAAGATATTCAATTTTTACATAGGAAAGTAAAAAAAACTTTTCAGAGTATTGTCATTGTTTGGCGTAACTATGGCATATCAATGTCAACAAAATGTTCCTTTAACCTAAACACTACTGTTTCACATTCCAAAGAATTAGACCACAATCTTGATTTTTTTTATTTTTATTTTTTTCTAGACCCGCCAAAAGTTATCGTAGATTTGATCCACAAGAGATTGATTTGGGCTTTGGGCTTCCAGGAACAACTAGACTGCCCTGTTGATGCCAACCCTCCTGTTACAGAAATTATGTGGACCAAAGACAACTTCTTAGTGGAATTTTCCACAAACAGACGAACGCAGCTTAGAAATGGATCCCTTCTTGTAAAACACGTGGAGCAGAGTGACGCCGGACAGTACAGCTGTATTCCGTTAAGTACCGCTGGGCGAGGCGATACATCTCCGATCGTCCAGATTGTTGTGCGAGGTAAGTGACATGACGCTAAACCAAAGGATCCAGTTATTTTTCTTGCATAAAACTAATACAAATATACTGTACATTTGTATGATTAAAAGGCCACCAAGTGATATATCAGCCGCATGTTAACGACAGCCCATGTATTATTCGACAGTATACCACTGGTAAATGTTGATTTTTTAATTCTGACATGGCTTAAATAAAAAAGATAAAAAAAAAAAAACATTGCGAACTCTTTCTTCGGAAGTGCATATTACTATTTATTTGCAAGAAAGGTCCATTGAAACAATGATTTTATGAATGACAATTACGTCACAACCATTGTTTGCGACACAAATATCATGATGTCATAAGATGAGTCTGGGAGTACGTCATTAAAACTGAACAGCGATTGGTTATCGTTTGTTATACCACGGCTGGCTCTCTTCATGTTTCATATGAAGGAAAACTTGAGCCATGTTAAGTTACTATCTAATATACTGCAAATGAGAAATATACACAATTTTCATGGTCAAGTCTCAACTGTCTCCTTGGCTTTGGATATTCAGACTTGTACATCTTCATCAGAGTTTCCATCTGTCATGAGCTTACTTTCATGTCAGACAAATCTCGAAACTTCCTAAAAAAATAATAATTTCGATAATATTTTATTCAGATACATTTCACCTACATTTGCACATGGTCATCATCCCATGATAAAAAAATACTAATTGTAATTCTTGTGAAAAGGAAGAAGATTCGAAAATAAAATTTTTGGGAATATTTTATTTAGATATACTCGTATTTCATTTGCATTTGCAGATGGTCATCATTTGATAATGAGAAAATAAAAGTATTTGTATATCTTGGATTCTTGTGTAAATTAAAAGTAAAAAGACTCAACAATAATTTTTTTGAGAATATTGTATTTTGATCCATTTCACTTGCATTTGCAGATGGCCATCATACAATGCTGGAAAAATAAAAGTGCATACATGGATGAATATCTTGGATTGGCGATTCTCATTTAAAAAAAATAAACTGACCCAAAATTTTACGATTCACAATACATTGTTCTGAAAGTTTTTGGTTTTATTTACAGATCCGCCCCGATTTGTACTGCGGCCTCAAGAACATTATATACGGAAACCAGGGCAAGAAGTTACGATGATATGTTCAGCTGCCGGGACTCCAGAACCAGTCGTCACTTGGAGACGGGTACGTATTGTCTACAACTGCTAAAATTCAACAGTCTGCACAATGACCAACAGTAAAGTTTGGAGTTGAGAGTTGAGAAATGATAATTAACATCCCAGTCAAGAACATTTCACTTATATTGAGATGTCTCCAGCTATAGGCGAAAGTGCAGATATTTTGCCTGTGCGTTATGGTGATGGCATTTTACAGCAGGGTTGGTTATCATGTCACACCTACCTTGACCACCTTGACATGGTACCTCATTTATTTTAAGTTCCCTTTCAAAAGAACCTTGACTTTCATTTCGTATTACCAAATGCTCTGTGATGAAAGGCCCATATGCAATTATGTTATCATATAGAAAAGATGTTATTATCCTGATCAAATTGGTTAAAAAAAACCTGCAGAACCAATGGACTTTTACAGTTTTAATATCAAACGTTCCTATGTAAAATTATTAGGTCCTGGACCTTGGGTTTAGAAAATGTTTAACATCTGCTGTAAAACTTAAAATTAAATTTTGTGATTGAATTAATTTTTTGTTTTTTTTCAGGTGGGAGGTAGCATCAGTCCAGGTGGAAGGATAGACCTACGGAATGGAAATTTGACCATTGCACAACTGCGGAAGAGTGATCACGGAGAATACGAGTGTGAGGCCAGAAATGACGTCAAACGTATCATTGCCAACACCGCCCTTATTATTCAGAGTAAGATGTTAATGAGAGATATTTGGTCTAAGGACCGGATAGTGTAGTTGTCACAAAGTTCAGTTTATGCTTCTCAAAAATCTGACAAATCCATTGCAGTGATTTTGGTGTCTACAATAACTACCAAATAAAGTTAGTTTCCCCTGGGAAAAATGACTAAAAATTTCCCAATTTGACCACTAAAATTCCCATAACAACAATGATAAGCCAGCGAATTAAATCTAGTCGTCCTTACCCACAAAATGTAAAATATTGTCACAATAAAACATCTATTCATTCAGGATCCCAAGCTATTGCAAGCATGTCATTATGCAGGTTGCGGTGTTTCAGAACTTCAAATTTTCCCAATTTTAAAGGCAGAAGGTAGTTTTAAAAAAAATGTAAAAAAAATCACTGCATAGAATTTATGACGTCATTACATCAAAATTTGTGTAGAAACAGTCTTTTTGCTGCTTAGTATGTCCTTCGTCCGTCACTAATCCAGTACTGATGACCCAAACATTAGTAAAAGGATCTCAGGCTTGCATGAAATTCCCAACGAATTCTCTGCCCATGTTTATACTCAACTCATAGAGGATCTGGCTTTAGTGTTTAGTTATTTTCGGGGTTAGTGTAAAAAAATTCACCTTGGCTGAAACTTCTGACAATTTATCTGCCCATATTCACTTAACTCATATACATATATTGTTGAATTATTTTCTGGGTTAGTTTGAAATCTCATCTAGACGTGAAACTCCGGAGGATTTCTGCTCCCATGTTTACTCAACTCATAGACTATCTGGCTTAACTGTAAGTTATTCTATGGCTCAGGTACAAAGATCTCACCTTGGCATAAAACTTCCAACAATTTATCCACCCATGTTATTTTATGGGTCAGGTCATGCTGGTTTTACGTTTGTGAATAACTAGTGTTGCAACATTGGATCAAATCGTTGGAATCGGAAATAGGGAAATTGGACAAAAAATTGGTTGAGTATTCAGATGGTAAGGAATCATCATTGGTTGGTGCTCCTGAAGCGGTTTTTACCAATTATGATCCCGTGAGACTTTCTGTATGTTTTTGAAGTGCACAAAGTAATGCACATATTTCTTGTTCATCTCGGGATGATCATGTATAATTGTAAAAGTACATGGTTCCCATGAGCATTAGTAATATTTCATCCCAATTGTTCTTTATTCATACTATTTGAACCTGTATATAAGGGCCACCTGCCCACAAAGGCTACTTTTACGGGTTCCCTTGAGTTGACTCTTTATAGACAGGTTCAACTGTATTAAGTTTTCATAGAAATTTTATTTGTTGCTTCATCAAGAATTTTTTTCAAAAATAAATCAAAATCCAGATTTACAATATATTAAAGAATGTTTTGTTTCCGATTTCAGTGACGACTCCTCACGCACCTTACAACTTGACGGCGATTCCTAGTTGGTTTTCTGTGCAGATAAGATGGCTGCCTGCATATAATGGAGGAAGTCCTCAGCATTATGTTGTGTGGTAAGATCACCATGGTTACCAGTTTTACTGAACACAAACCATGCCTGCATAGTCCCTAACACTTATCTGACATGATCACAAACTACGCCCACATAGCCTCTAACACATATCTGAGACAATCACAAACTTCGCTTAGATAGTCCTTAACACATATCTGACACATTCACAAACCACACCCACATAGCATTTTACACATCTCTGTGACATCTTTAATATTGTAAGACAGTAAACTTGCAAAAATAATCAAGGTTTTAAAGGAATATTGCTCTTCAGGGGTTCAAAATTCCCAGGATCCGGATCCAAGGTCCCAGACCTATTGGTTTTACATGGGATCCTTGATATTTAAACTCTAATAATTTGATGGATTTGCCATCTTTGTCAAACCCAGCTGAGGTTTGAACCCGGACCTGTCAAATTGCATTGACTCCTGCCCAACTTTGAAAGATCATTGTCATGACATCAGAAAACATAGAAACAGCTTGAAACATTTATCAGAATAAAGGTTGGACCCTGTCTGAAATTGATCCCACAAACTCTTAATGAGACTTATACAATTTCTCTATTTTGTAAATTAATGTATTCATAGTGCCTCATAAAGTTTTATGGGCATCATCACAGTTGTGGATGTATTTTATTGTTCAAGGTACCGAAGTGTTAACGGAGAAATCAGCCAATGGCAGACATTACAGGTTCCGGCCGTTACCAGTTATACAGTCCATATGTTGGAGGCTGATACCCATTACGAATTTAAATTACTCTCCAGAAATAAATTTGGCGACGGAACGTTCAGCAAAACCATCAGAATAAAAACGCTGGGTAAATTTTATGTCATTGTTTAATTTTTCAGGATTTGTTTATTTAGGTAAAACTAACACACAACTATACTGTTCATGTACTTCATTTCACGGGTTCAAATGTCGCAGTTTTGCAATTTTTGACCTTTTTTCAGGATTTACAGATTTATAAAACTAACACATAACTATATGATAAAAGTTTTGAAAATTCAGACCTTCTTGTGGGTTGTAATATGTGCAATTTTTGAAACTGACTATAAAATCGAGAATATATATATCATTTTACACGCGATACCAATTTTCATGGAAAATGCTAAGTCCTAATAAATACTAATAACTCAAATTGAATATTTTAACCATTTTATGTGCAAATGCAGTTCTCTTTTCTTTTTTCTTTTTTTTTTTTTTTTTTTTGTGAAAATTTCCACATGTTTTTGAAACTTATAGATTGAGCAATGTTTTTATTTTATTTTAGCATTTTAAAATTACCATCAATTACACCAAAATTAAACTTAAGCTATCATTAATTTTCTGTGTTTACCAAAGATATTTTTAATATGGGGTTTGCCGCTGTACCACATGATCAATACCTCTTAATGTTTGTGCGGAACGTTTGGAAAACGTCAACGTCACAGATTCCCAGAGAAGTTGTTTTCGCAGGAAAACGTCAACTCATGCGATTTCACATCCATTGGAAATAAGTGTTCTGCAAAAATGTTAGCGGGTTTCAAGTGGTACAGCAGCGAACCCAATTGAGGTCATGGAATTTTTAAAAAAATTGCAATATTAGGCATAAAGTTCATTAACTCATTGTTTGTTAAAATATTATTTTAAGAATTTTTACTAAGGTTTTGAATGGTGTAAAATAAAGAAAATTGAAAATTGAAATTTCTAAAGAGCATTGAAAGATTATTTTCTTAAAGTTAAAAATTTGAGTTTTTAGAAAATTGAGGTTTTGAATAGTTAAAAATTAAGATATTTTGAAAATCAAGATTTATAATATTGCTGAAATTTAAAAATTAGGAGTTTTAGAAAATGAAGGTTTTGATTGCAGGTTTAAAATTAAGTGGGTTTAAATAATGAATATTTAAATGAAATATTTTGATTTCAACTTTTTGGAATTTTTTGTCGACCTTTAATGCTAACAGGAAACAGTACCATGCCAACGGCATCACAAACTGGTATACATAACTTATATAAACTCATACTTTTTATTTTTTCGGTATATATATATATATTTTATATGACATCCTGTAAGCGAAAAGGACCCTTAGAACAAACCAATTACAATACAGAAAAAAAAATTAAAGTCTGCTATGGAAAATGGTTGGTTTTTTTTTTTTTTTTGGGGGGGGGGGGGTTGACAATTTCTCTACAACTACTGTGTTGATTTCACATCTTTTATTATTTTTGCATAACCCAATGTTGGTGCTTCAAAAATATAACAAAAAGAAAGTAAATTTAATATAGTCTTTTACGGAAACATGGTTTTGTGCTTTTTTACAATTACTTTGTTGAATTCACTTCAATTAATATTTTTGCATAACCCAAAGTCGGTGACTCAAAAATATTTTTTAAAAAAATGAAATTCTTATTTTTAATTACCCAGGGATCCTTTTTGCAAATGGATGGTCATATATTTGTGTACTACCATTATAATTGACAGCGGCAGTAAGCATAATTCAGTGTTTAGCTTTACACATGATTCCCATCTTTCGGGGGAAGTCAGAGAATTATTTTTTTCTTAAGTCCCAAATTGTAATGTCTGAAAGGTGGTGGGTTAACTTGCTGAATCTTGGTGGTTTAGTCTAATGTCCTCCAACATCTCGGGACTGACTGCCTTCATATTCTAGTGAAAGAATCTTGCATAGTGCATAATGTACCATTATTTACTGCAAAATTTGATTCCAATTCCTCACAGAAAGAATTTTTGGAATTTTTTAACGTCTTTATTTAAACAACTGTCTTTAAGCAGCCCACAACCCAGCCCCCCACCTTTTCAAGAAGAAAGGTTATGCTAAACAATATCTCTCCCGAATTTCAATGGGAAATATTTTTGCTAAACACTGGATTATGTTTATTGCAGCCAATATACCTATATCTTTCATCAATACACATTTTCATCCTTCCACTTAACCCCTGATGCACTTTATATCCTCCTGTGCATGTGTCACCATGGAAACACATCATTTTATCATAAAAATCCATTATAAGTATTGTATCAGTGGTGAAAATCAACTTTATACAGTTTTTGAATGTATTTGATGTTTCCCTCTATCCTTAACCTTTTAACCTTTGAACTGTCATTTGACCTTTTCAACTTTTGCTTTATATATGAATTGTCTCTTGACCTTTTCAAACTTTTGCTTTATATATGAACTGTCATTTGACCTTTTCACTTGATTTACCTGTAAACTTTTACTTGACCTTTTAACTTTTGCTTTACCTTTGACCCATGAACTTGTGCTTTATGTTTGACCCTTTGAACTGTGACCCTTGATCTTTTCTTCACGTTTGAACCATTATTTTGTTGTTTTTTCTGTGTATATGTATTTTAATGATTATCATAAAAATGTACATTTTTCCAGGTTAAAGGTCATGTTATATTTGTCTTATCAAAAAAATAATAATAAAAAAAAATTAAAAAATTAAAAAAGTATCTGGTGTAACCTGGATGAGGATCAAAATGAATTTATGCCGAGTTATGAATATATAGGCAAACAACATTGACCTGTCCGCTTGACCTTTTGTTTAAATATTTATCAAGGACCAAGTACATCTATGTTAGGAAATACATGTGAAAATTAGTACATCGCAATTAAAAATACGCTGACAGTATTTCATGCCACAGAAAAGTATACCACTCCACCAAGTCACATGACACAGACGGTGGATTTACCAGTAGGTACCCTGTCCTTTTAATACCAAGCGCATGGCGTCTCAAATTTTAAAGTCTTGTGTATGGCCTTGTTGTGTATGGCCTTGTCGGTGCTTGAATTCATGACCTCCCTCTCTTGAGGTGGAGTTGGAATATGTGAAAATAGATGTAGATACATATGAATTTTGTTTTCTTTACAGGTGAAGAAGCAGGAATCCCGACCGCTTTACCGACGGATGCCTCAGGCTCAACCTACCATCCCACTCTAACTAAACCTATTGGTATGAATTTTATACTGTTATTAGGGAAATTGTTCCATCAATAAATGTTTGTAAGAATTAAATTACTTGAAAATCATCATCTCAATTTTGAAAATAAAAGGAACATGGAACTATAGGACGTCAAATATATCCAGGGTAATTTTGGATACAGAGACAATATACTTAAGTCAAAGGAAGAAAGCTTACATATTTCAATCTTTCTATCCAATATAATTATTATCATTTATATCACAGGACATGGTCTTCACTTTTTCTAAAACCTTATTATTTTGGAGTGAGTGAGTGAGTAATGGTGTTTAACGTCCCAGTCAAGAATATTTCACGTATATCAAGACATCGCCAGCTATAGGCGAAAGTGCAAAAATTTTGCCTGTGCTTGCGCTTATGGCATTATACATCAGGGTTCTTTATCGTGCCAAGCCCACCGTGACACAGGGTCTCGTTTATTTTAAGTTCCCATCCGAAAGAACCGTGACTTTCATTCCATATTGCCGAGTGCTTGGCGAAAGAGCAGTCACTACCCACTTTCAAGTCTTGGGTCAGACCCGGCCGGGGTTCTTATTATTTTGGGGCCTCTTTGGTGGCCAAGCGGCCTAAAGCACATGCTTATGTATCACATTGCCTCTTACTGTCAAAGTTCAAATCCCATTTGAGCAGATCTTACTTTGAGAAAAGTTCTGAAGTTTTCTCCAGGTACTTTGGTTTCCTCAACCATCCCAGACCTGACTGCCTTGATATAAATGAAAGAATTTGACTTGGGGGCGTAAAACACCATTACTACATTCCACCATCCCAGAACTGACTACCTCGATAAAAAGTGAAAGAAACATGACTTGTGAGTAAAAACACCATTATTCCACCCCAACATCCCAGAACTGACCACCTCAATATGGGTGAAAGAATCTTGACTAAGGTGTTAAAACACCATTACACCACTCCACCATCCCAGAACTGACCACCTCAAATACGATTGAAAAAAAATCTTTACTAAGGCATTAAAACACCATTACTTCACTCTGCCATTCAAGAACTGACTGCCTTGATATAAGTGAAAGAATCTTGACTGGGGCATTAAAACACCATTCTTTTCAATTCATGGAAGTTCAAAATTGACGAAACTTGAGAAGTATATGAAATAACAATTTTGTCTTTAAAGGTGAAAAACCAGAGCCACCGAGAAATGTAACTGCAGTATTAAAAGATGGAGGGATCATGATATCATGGCTGCCGCCAATCGATAAACCAGGTTTGCCGATAATGTATTACGTGATTGAAGTTAAAACGGACGCAGATAAGAAAATGGTAAAGGATATAGTCAAGACGTCGTATCTCTTAGAAAATCCCAGTCCTTCCACAACATATCGGTTTCGAGTGTTTGCATACAGTGTAGTGGCCTACAGTTTTTCCAGTACAGTTGCCATGGTTACGACCCCAGAAGAAGGTTGGTATTTTCCCTATATCAACTCGATTATTAATTTTTCACAGCTTGTTTGATTTTTTTGTAACTAATGCATTTGATGCTTTGTACCACGAAACTAGACAATACTGATTTAACAACACTCTTTATATCACATTATTTTTTTAAATCTTTTTTCAACATTTTTTTGTACTGAAAATTGGGAAATTTTCCTCATCATTTGATTTTCATAAATAAAATTATTTCAAGTTAATCACAAATTTTTATATTCAAATGATCGCAATCCATGTACAGTAAAACCTCGTTATAATGCCCCTAGATAACTTTGCCACCTCGCTTATCGCCACACTATTTTGAAGTCCCAAAATCCATTTTCTTTATGTTTTTCTTTATGGGCCTCCCTCGATTTATTGCCAAACCCCTTTATAACGCCAAAATTTGACTGAACAAATGGTGGCGATGAATCGAGGTTTTACTGTATGTGCGATCTTGATGACTGTAAACGTATTTGTTTTCACGGTCTTCTAATTTTCGCTCATTTCGCAGTTGTAAGTTCTGTGCGAAAATTAATACCAAGCGAAAATTATATTATGCTATTTTTGTTATAGTGCAAATTTTAAAAAATGTTAAAATTTTACTACATGGATATGTCTAAATTTCCTACACTGCCAAAAAAAAAAACAATAAAATAAACACAAAATTAAAATACGTTTATAGAATATGAAAATAAAAATATTTGTGTAAGTTTAATTTTAGCATCTTGCTTCTCTTACGAATTTACAAGGAAATAAAACTATTTCGAAAATTCCCAATTTACAGATTATTGTTTATAAATCAAAAATCTACATAGGAAAAATATCATTGAGTTTCATGTTCAGCAAATACAAGAGTTACAATAATTTTTTCATTGGTTTCCACCTCACCGGAAGGTTTTGGAAATCCTGCCACTTATAATATTAAATTTGTGGAAAATTTTTGTGGAAGCTTTTGGAAATCCTGCCACTTATAATAAAATTTGTGGAAAAATTTTGTGGAAAGTTTTGGAAATCCTGCCACTTATAATATTAAATTTGTGGAAAATTTTTGTGGAAGGTTTTGGAATTCCTGTCACTTATAATAAAATTTGTGGAAAATTTTGAAAATTTGGCCACTTATAAATTTAAATGTGTGGAAACCTAGTGTAACTACACAATTGGGGCGGGGTAATTTTTTACCATGCAGATTTTTGATGTTGTAGGATGATTTTGCTTTTTCTCACAGGAATTTTGTATTAAGTTTTACACAAACTTAGAGTGCACTTTGCCAGTATATATTGTATACACACTTAGCACTGCCATCCATAAATCATTATACAGCATTTAAAATTGGTCATGTCATTACAAACTGAAAAATGTTCACAGAATTATATCATTGAAAAACCATTCTGCATAAGGTATTGCTAAGCGATAATAGTGTTATCTTGAATACATTTTTCCCCTCAATATTATGTTTGTTTTTCCCCAAAATTTCAAAAAATCCATAAAAGAGAACTTTGCTGCATACATTTATTTGCTTAATAAATAACTCATTACTGTAGTATGTCCGATGAGCCTCAAAACCAAGATCCTGCGTCTCAGTGTTTATGCTAAAGACACCTCTGTAGAGTTTGAAAAAAGAGTAGGCCACATGTGGTCACTACAGAGGACGCTTACAACTAGAAGTGTTTGAAACAGACTGAGCAAGATAAGATAAAGTTAAGATATCACTTTCAAATACATATTTCAATTTTTTAATAAAATTTGACATGAACCTTTGAACAAATTTGTAGGGTTTTATTCTTTATCTCAATTTTTCTGGGGGAGCATGCCTCCATACCCCATAAGTTGTCTTTCTACATCCCCCCCCCCTTTTCCACAAAATGCTGGGGTCTGCCACTGGTTATTTATGGATGGCAGTGTATTGTTTTTCAAGAACAAGGGAGATAACTCATACATGACAGTCTATGTTTGTTTTTGCCTTACATTATTATACATGGACACGATTCTTTGTGCTTATTGTTTACAGCGACCAATGTTTACCTTAGCACGCCCATGACCATTCAAGATGACAGCGGTAAAATATGAACAGGGTTTGACCTATGTACCACCTAACACTTGCTTGTCTTTACGTGGTTCTACTGTTCCCACTGTATGAAAAAACGAAAATCATCCTGCCACAGAGCCTTTAGTGCCAAGGGCCAAGTGTTCATCCTGTCACAGGGGGCTGCAATGACCAAGTGCTTATCCTGCCACCCGTGTGTGTGTGTGGGGGGGGGGGGGGGGGGGGGGGACTTAGTGGTCAAGTGGTCATACTGCCACAGTGGGGCTCATTAGCCAAGTGCTCATTGTCATTCTGCCATAGGGGGCCGCAATGCTCAAGTGCTCATCCTACCACAGGAGGCCTCAGTGCCCGAGTGCTCCAAAGTACACACTTACGGACCACACTTCAAATCCTAATTTGGTAGATCAGGGTCCTAGCCCATGGTAGGTTTTGAACCTAGATATTGAGACCTGGTGTAAACACTAAATGTGTGCTTTAGGCTTCAGGGGCCACATTTCCTCTTACTGGTATGTCTAAATCCCACTCAGGAAAAATCTAGCAGGAAAAAAATCTGTCACTTTGCTTACTGAAAGTCAGTGGTGTTTTTATGGGCTCTGGTTTTCTTCACAATCCCAAAACTGACTGCCTCAACATAAGTGAAAGATTCTTGACTGGGGCATGAAATGCCATTGTTCAATTTTACCTTCCCAGAACTGAACCCGTCAATATAAGTTTAAAAATCTTGACTGTGGCATAGACTACCATTATTCTTCTCCACCATCCCAGAACTGAATGTCAAAATATTAGAGAAAGAATCTTGAGGGGGGTGGGGGGCATTTTTAAAATCTTGACTGTGGCATAGAATACCATTTCTCTTCTCCACCATCCCAGAACTGAATGTCAAAATATTAGAAAAAGAATCTTGAGTGGGGGCATAAAATGTTATTGTTTCACTCCACTCCACCTTTCCAGTACTGAACACCTCTATATTAATGGAAGAATCTTGACTGGGATGTAAAACACCATTACTCCACTTCAACATCCCAGAACTGACGGTCTCTATATAGGTGATAAATTCTTGTAAAACACCATTACCCTTTCCACCTTCCCAGAACTGGCTCCACTCCACCGATCCTGCCGTAATGTCCATTTTAATGGGATTTGGCAAATTTTATTCTTGTCTGTCCAGTGGGAATAATAGGACCACACCTGGTCCCTGTTTCACAATAATTCCTCAAACTAAGATTTTTCTTAACTTGAATGTGGCAAATTTCAGCAACATTTTATGATACTACCAAAAAAAAAAAAAAAAAATTAAAAAAATAAATTTAACACAATTAAAAAATAGCTGTAATAAACTTAGAATAATGTTGAAAATGACACCTTCAATTTTTGAATATCTTGAAAACTAACAAAATTATTCAGATTTCAAATTTGCCCGTTTTAAGTTAAGAAAAGTTTCCATAAAGAAATGATTGTGAAACTGGGGCCAGAGTTAAAGGGGTGTCATGTTGTATACAGGTCATAGCGAGCCTCATTCTGATACAACAATTATACAACCATATATTCACAATCTGTAAAACGATGGTGTACTATTGTCAAACAACATTGACCTGTCGGCTTGACCTTTTATTAGGAATCTTCATATAGGAGAATCCACCTATGACATGGGTAGTGTTAGGATTCACAGTTCGTAAGTAAACAGTGCTCGTGTTCAATGTTTATCATTATGTAAAGGAAATAAATATGTGCATTCCTTTTACATAAATGCACTCGTCCAAAATAAATATTTAAATTAAAGGTCAAGTGGACAGGTCAGTATTGTTAGCGTACTAATACAGCTCCATTATTAAATTATAAATATTATTGAAACATTAAAACAAGGCTTTCAAATCTACGGCTGGGAAAATTAACAATTTCTCTGAATTTCGCTGGTCTAGCACTTAAAAAAAATTAAAACATGCTCCGGTGGAAAGTTCATTATTTTAACAAATATTACTGGACAAAGCTTTTAAACCTAGGACTGTAACAATTTTTCTGGGTTTTTTTTTTTTTTTTTTGGGGGGGGGGGGTTAAGCTCTGGTGGAAAGATCAATATTTTAACAAATATTACTGGACAAAGCTTTTAAACCTAGGACTGTAACAATTTTTCTGGTTTTTTTTTTTTGGGGGGGGGGGGGGTTAAGCTCTGGTGGAAAGATCAATATTTTAACAAATATTACTCGACAAAGCTTTCAAATCTATGGCTGGGAAAATTACTAGTAACATTTCTTTTGATTATTACTGGTCAAGAATTGAAAAAGGGAAATAGGTTTTAGTAAAAAGTTCAATATTTTAACAAATATTACTTGACAAAATTACCAATAACAATTTCTCTGATTTTTTTCCGGTCTAAAACTTAAAAAGGGGAATTAAGCTCTGGTGAAAAGTTCAATATTTTAACAAAGCTCTCAAATACTAGTAATAATTTCTCTGATTTTTTGCTGGTCTAGCATTGAAAAAGGAGAAATGATCTCTTATTTTAACAAATATTACTTTGACAAAGCTTTCATGTCTAGGGCTGGGAAAATTACTAGTAATAATTTCTCTGATTTTTTGCTGGTCTAGCATTGAAAAAAGAGAAATGATCTCTGGTGGAAAGTTAAATATTTTAACAAATACTACTTTACAAAGCTTTCAAATTTACAGCTGGGAAAATTGCTAGTAACAAGGTTTCTGTTTTTTTGCTCTGGTGTAAAGTTTTTTATGAATTATGAAATCACATTTTAACAAATATTACTCAACAAAACTTTCAAGTCTTAGGCTGTGAAAATTACAAGAAACAAGTATCGTTATCACTATTCTAGCATTGAAAAAGGGGAAATAACCTCAGTGTTTAGAAAAGTTGACACAGGGTCCTAAGTAAGATATCTCAAAAACAGATGTCCTAAGTCATAGAAGGCATGGCATTTTAAAGAACTCTTACTTACATTGAGCTGAGCACAATGGGGAGGTAAAAATTTCTGCTACTTCACCTATAGCTGGTGACATCTAGATATAAGTGAAATATTCTTGACTGAGATGTAAAACTCCATGCAATCAGTTCATAAACGAATGTAGATGTTAAAGATATAATATTAAATGAACTTATCTTGAAACATTGAGATGCTTTTCAATATGCATGTGCATAATGTACACACATATACCTTTTCAAAGAAAGAATGGGATATTAAATTCGAGTTTCTGTCCATCTTTCCATCTAACCATTCGAAATTCTTGTGTGGGCAAATTTTCCAAAACTATTAAGCACTATTTTATGAAACTTGCGGCATCACATCAACATTGATAGGAGATGTGTATATCCTTAACCAGAATTGGTTTGCTCTTTTTCCTTGGAGTAATTGCCCTTTCAACATAAGTGCAAATCACAAAAATAATTTGCTGGCAGGGGATCCTAATTGGCGGATCGCCGGCCACACACACAATGTTCCGACAAAGGCTCAGCATGCTTGAATTACATACAAAAAGAATGAAAACTCGGCCTGAATTGTGGCATTTAATGACGTGACTGACACTAGAACGTCATTAGTTGCTGTGAACCTGTTTGGTACCATGATGGCGGCCTGTGTCGGAACATAAAACGCATGGCCAGCAATGCCTCATTTGTTTTATATGTGACGATTTAATAGGTGATATGATATTTATACCTCTGCTTCGAAGAAGAGGGGGATGTACTGGTTTACATCTGTTCATCCCAAACAACATAAGTGCAAATCACAAAAATAACCTGCTGGCATGGGATCCTAATTGACAGATTGCCGGCCACACCCACAATGTTCGGACAAAGGCTCAGCATGCTTGAATAACATACAAAAAGAATGAAAACTCGGCGTGAATTGTGGCATTTAATGACGTCACTGACACTAGTAAGTCATTAGTTGCTGTGACGCTGCTTTGGTACCGTGTTGGTGGCCTGTGTCAGAACATAAAACGCACAGCCAGCAATGCCTCATTTATTTTATATGTTATGGATTAATAGGTGGTATAATATTTATACCTCTGCTTCGAAGAAGAGGGGGGGTGTACTGGTTTACGTCTGTCCGTCCCAAACAAAATTTTTTGAAACAGTTTTCTCAGCACCTACTAAACACAGCCACTTAAAATTGTGTATGCGAGTTCAGTATGAGGTCCATGCTGCCAGTACTGATCTCAAGTCTGTCAGACATCTACTTCCTGTTTACCGACTTACGTGTAGATTATTTTTCTAAATTTACCATCAATGTAGCATTATAGCAGTAGCTCACAGATTTCTTGTTCAGCAACAGTTAATACCCTAAGGCCCCTGTCCTTTCATTGGGCATTGGAACAAACAGAAAAAAAGAAGAAAAAAAGAACAGATGTATTTGTTAAAAAGTGAAAATTAATTTAGTAGTATAAAAAATGTAAAAAAAAAAAAAAAAAAATTTTCTTTAATCTTCAAACTTAGTTCTTGGACATGTATTACATTTCAGGCAAAGATTTTGCCCCTCGGGAAAGCGATGAAAAACCAAAATCTGGTATAATTATCTTGCATTTGATTGGTTGCTTTTGTGGACGTTTTTGGACCGTGAATATTGATGTTTTAGTTTATGTAGCAGTCAATTTCCTTTCTGTTTTTAGTTATTTGTACAAGTTTTGATTTTTGTTTCGTACTCAGGATTATTTTTTACGTAGGTCCAGGTGGTATGGTATTATGGCATTTGAATGATTGTTTTTATGTGCATGATTAGGCCCCATTGTCATAATCATACCTTAACTAAGATTTCCCTTAACTTAAATCTAGCAAATTTGAAATCCATATAATTTTTGTTACTACAGAAGATATTCATGAAATTTTAGTAGTCATTTAAAAGATTTAAAAGCTTATAACATCATAAATTTAATTTTGTTGAATTTTTTGTTTTCCATACCATGACATTCATTTGCCCGATTTAAATTTAAGACAATATTTTTTTTGCCACTGTAGGGGCTCGAACGCACACCCTTCGACACCAACTCACCTAGCATAAGAATGACCCGCGACCTAACTAATTGCGCCATCGAGACAAGTCCAAAAAACTTGCTCAAATGACGTTTTTGTCAGACATGGGTCATACTAAACACAGATGTGCGGCCGACATTATATGTATATATAGTTGGTGTCGAAGGGTGTGCGTTCGAGCCCCTACAGTGGCAAAAAAAAAAATTGTCTTTAAATATATAAAAAATGCAAAAATCATTCCAGTGTAAAATTCAAAAAGAGTTAAACTCTGTGTTTACACTCAGGAATATTTATAAGTTTACTGCTACAACGAATATATAGATTTAAATTAAGCAAAATCTTAGTTAAGGAATTATTATGAAACAAGCCAGAGGATAATGAGATACAAGTACTGTTTTTTCCACTGTGTTTGTGACATCATATTTTTGCAAAATTTTCATAGAAAATCTAATGAATTAAGATAACATTTAGTTTTGTTCATTTACTTGAATCTAGTTATTTCTGAATCCTACAATGAGTTGAGTAATAGGGATTTACTTCTCAGTCAAGAATATTTTACATATATTGAGACTTCTCCAGCTATAGGCAAAGGTGGAAAATTTTTGCCAGTTCGTTGTGCTGATGGCAGGGTTCTTTATCGTGCCACTCCTACACTGACATAGGACCTCATTTATTTTAAGTTTCCATCTGAAAGAACCATGACTTTCATTTTGTATTGCCAAGTACTTGGCGACAAAATAGTCACTACCCACTTTCAAGTCTTGGGTGAGACCCAGTTGGGGTTAAAACCCCTGTCCTCCCCCTTACAGAGGGAACACTCTACCAACTTAGCTATCACAGTGGTTTTGCATCCCACAATGCATATTCCGATTTTCATATAATATCTCGATAGAAAAGACCATGGCTCTGAACAACTACGGTAGCTCATTTAGTAGAGTGTTTGCTCCTCATGTGGTAGGTCGTTTGTTTGAACCTGGACACGGATCTGGCTAATACTTGAAAATAGTTAGTGACTGTTCTTTCATCAAGCATTCTGCATTAATAGTTTTATATCAGACCTGGGTTAGGGTTGTTTCAGTTTTTGAAACAGTGTGTTTGAGTACTAGCTGTAGGGAAGTACTATAAACATATTTATTTTCGCGGTGTACAAATTTTCGCTTATTTCGCAGTCTTTAGTGTGAAAATTAATACCGAGCGAAAATTATATTATGCTTATTGAGTTATAGTGGCTATTTCATAAACGCGAATATTTAACTATGCGGATATGTCTAAATTACCTTTACCGCGAAAATAAATACACGCGAAATGAAGTATGTTTACAGTAGTTGATTTTTAGGACTGCAGTAAAATAATTTTTGATGTTAAAAGCTTAAAAAACGGCCATTGTTAGACCAGTAAGAGTTGGTTATTGTAGCTAGCATGTAATTTGAAATTTATTTTTTTCTTGAAAAAATATTCTGCAAAATGTACCTTTTGACCCAATTCCTATGTTTTTGTGAACGGCACAAACCCTACGGAGCCAGTAAAGGTTACATGTGTGAAAGAAAGAAGTTATTTTGTATTTCAAAAAATTATGTGTTTTTTGTATTTTCGAAATAGTGAAATAGTTATAACAATAAAACAGTATGTCCATTGTCTTTCACAGTTTAAATATTAAGGGTCCCAATGAAAAATCATTAGGTCCCTGACCTCAGACTCAGGAAATTTTGAACCCCCGATAAATTTGTATATTAAAATTTGCAATTCCAAAATACAAATTTATTTGTAATTTGAAAATAGGAAATAACAATTATGAATATGTTTAATAATTTTTTGAAATTATAAAATAGTATTTCAAATATTCAAAATTTTATTTTGTATGTTCATCAAAGTTATTTTGTAATTTTGAAATTTTTAATGTGTGAAAATAGAAGTTATTTTGTATTGTCAACATACATAAATCTGTGAATTTGAGCAATGCTTAATTTTGGCATAAAATGGCATGCTGAAATAACTCTTTTTACATATGTCATGTCACAGGCTCCATATAACCTATACTTGACACCTTGTGACAAAAATGCATGGTAGGTTTGTTTATTCCCTCCCTATTATGGTCAGTCATTTGGCATGGATTTTTGTAACAACCCCTCATAACCATCATTTGTATGTTTCCATGCTTACAGGATAGTTTGTTAAGCAACTGCAACTTGTTTGTTTGGCATTAACTTGGAGATCGTCCCTATTGACGGATCACCTACCTCATGTTGAACATAAGTAAAAGATTGTCCCTGCCTGTAGAAGGACCACCTGCTTGAATAGATTTGAAACTCCAGTTTTCTCTGCCATCCCAATAGTAGCCTCAGTTGTATAGTGGTCTAGTGCATGCATTAGCATAGAGCTCAGTTGGTAGAGTGTGAAACTCTAGATCTAAGGGTCTTAGGTTCAAATGCTGACTTGGGCATGTTATGACTTTATTCAAGTTAATTCAATATCCCCGCCTAAGAAAGAGGAGAATTATTAAATTCAAGTTTCTGTCCATCCATCTGTCTGAAATTCTTGTCTGCTCTAATTCCTTATTTCTGCCAAAAATTGTGAGGCTCTATTACACTAAATTTGGTGGAAAGTATCAACATAGATAGGACATGTGCATATCGTTAACTCGAGTTGGTTTGCTCATTTTTCTTGGAGTTATGGCCCTTTGAACATAATTGCAAATTATGAAAAAAATAACCTGCTGGCAGGGGATCCCAATTCACTGAATTTGCTTGTTTCACATTGATCTGGACTTGCACAGCTAATTTCACATGAATTTCACAAGAATTAAGCTTATATATGACTTGATACAGTATTTTAAATTCACATGAAGTGAAATTTATGTTTAACTTAACGTGAAATTCATGTGAAATGTATGTGAACTTGTCCGAGGAGGTGGTGGTTTTGTCAGATTTTTTCCACCATCCCAGAACTTGACTGAAGCGTAAAACACAATTTCTCTACTCTCTTTCTCTCTCTTAATCTATTTTGTGCCATTGTTTTTTTTGGGTTTTTTTTTTTTGTTTTTTTTTTTTTGCAGGATACAATGTTATCTGTTGCGGCTTAAATCTTTTGATTTATGAAATAATTTTTGTGATTAATAAATAAATATGATCCCCCCAAAAAATTTTCCATGAAAATGTAATTGACATTATTGATTATTTCCCAGTTTAGTTACGACGATTTTATAACTCAGAGGGCAATAGAATATGGTGGGAAATCTGATATACATATTATATATATATATATTGTATATACTGGGTTTTATGTTCAAAGTATATCAAATGTCAGCACAGTATATATACGTATAAATATATATAAATACACACAGTACAGACCTGTCAAAAGTTTAACACTCAGCTGACTAATCGGCAGCCCATTTCAATTCCCTGTTTAGCTATATCTCGACAATATTTTGGCAGTTGCTATCTATCTCCCAGCAGTTTTTCAATCTTAAACAACCATATCCACACCTCGTCCATCCTTGTATATACAGTACAGACCTGTCGAAAGTTTATCACAAAGCTGACTAATCAGCAGTTCATCTTTGTCCCTGGTAGCTACATCTCGGCAATTTCTCGGCAGCTGGTTATGATATATCTCTTGGCAGATTTTAAGTCTATAGCTATCCATATCTCATCCACAGTACAGACCTGTCGAAAGTTAAAAACTCAGCTGACTAATCGGCAGCTTATCTTGGCCCTTCCTTAGCTTTATCCCAATAATTTTTCGGCAGCTGCTATCTATCCCGTGGAAGCTTGTCTAATTGATGGATCGCCGGCCACGCCCACTATGTTCCGACAAAGGGTTGACATGCTTGAATTACACGCAAAAAGAATGAAAACTCGGCCTGAATTGTGCGGTTTAATGACGTCACTGACACTAGAATGTCATTAGTTGCGATGACACTGCGAATCGGTACCACGATGGCGGCCAGTGTCGGAAAATTGTGGGCGTGGCCGGCGATAGGTCAATTTTATACAACTAATTATTCTATAACCTCTATAGAATGCTATCTCAGCCACCTGGCAGCTTAGCTTTGACTCATTTTCGTTAGTTCGTTGTTAAACTTCCTACAGGTCTGTTCTGTAAATGTATACTGAAACATTGTAATATATATATAATAGCTCTAGCACTCGAATATTTTTTTCAAATACTTTTGTTCCTACCAGGTATATATACCTGTATACATGTATTAAAAAAATTCTAAATTCTAAAAGCCTACGACAACTTCATTTGTCTTTCAAGTACAACTTGTGTTTCTACCTGGTTTGGTTCTATTTTTGAAAAATCAATTTTGTCAGTGTACCACCTAATATATACCCCCTTGACATTTGTGTAGAATGTTTTGGAAAACGATTTCATATTTACGTCTCAAATTCAAGGAATAATGTTACTTCTACAGGAAAACTTCAATTGATGCATTCCATATCCAGTAAAAATAATTGTTCTGCATAAACTTTTGGGGTATCTGTATCACATGGTACAACACTGGCGAAATCCATTCAAAATGTTGCTAAAACATCCTTGGTGGCTAAGTGTTAGAGCACACTCCTCAAGAATAGGAGGTTATGGGGTGGAACCTGACAAAGTCATACTGGAGCCTTTAGAAATTTAGATACTGCTTCCTCCCCTGGTGCTTGGTATTAAGAGGACCGAAATTCAACTGATTCACTGAGTGTCAGTCAAATTTTGACTTGAAGACTGGCAGGGTTCTCTTTCATGCCAAGCCTACCATGACATGGGACCATGTTTATTTTAAGTTCCCATGTTAAGGAACTGTGACTTTCATTTTTTAGTGTCGAGTGCTTGGCGAAAGAAAAGTCACTAACCATTTCCAAGTCTTAGGTTAGACTGGGTCAGGGTTCAAACTCACGACCTCCCACTTTCGGAGTTAGCACTCTACCAACTGAGCTACCACAGTGGTTAAACCTGTTCTAAGATTTTTCCCTAGAGATTATTGATATTTAAAGGTCATTAGCTGAAAAAATTAAACAATATTACATCAACAATTATAATCATTGCAACAACCTGTTTTTCTATAGGCAGACAACATTGACCCGTCCATTTGACCTTTCATTAGGAATATTCATATAAGAGGGTAAACCAAATATATGGGTAATATTAGGATTAGCAGGATAAAACTAGAGTATACACAAGGCACTTGATTAGTATATCTCATTATGTAGACAAAACACCTGTGTTACCTATACATAAATGCACTGGTCCATGTTAAATATTTAAATTAAAGGTCAAACAGACAGGTCAATGTTGTTTACCTATACCTGGTATGAATTCTGATATTGAAAACTGTGTATACAATACCTCTCAGGCATAACCATGTGTTTATATAATTTTAGTTGGCATTGGTTACTATAGTAACAATATTGATTTAAATATATATTTTCAGGTTTTTTCTTGTCGGATCCACAGATTGGTGGCATCATAGGTGGCCTTCTGTTCTTACTGGTGGCCGTTTTATTGGCTATTATAGGGGTGATGTGCAGCAAACGCCGAGACCGAAACAGGGGAGAGAAATATGGTGAGTTTATAACTTCTGTTGTTTAGTGGATATAGTGTTATTGTTATCCCCACCTTTCACAGAAAGAGGAGAATATTAAATTTAAGTTTGTGTCTGTCTGTCTGTCTGTCTGTCTGTCATTCCTTCTGTCAGTCCGAAATTCTATCTGCACAAATTCTCCAAAACTTTATGAAGCACTATTTCACGAAACTTGGTGATAAGCATCAACATTGATAGGAGATACACATATTGGTAACCCGATTTGGTTTGCTTATTTTCCTGGGAGTTATTAATTTTTAACATATGTGCAAATCACCAAAACCTGTAACTGGAAATAGTCAGATTTTGATGATAATGATGATGGAAATTTTGGCAGCCAAATAGGCCGCTTATAACAAAATCAAAATTGTTGTCTATTTTAGCTATAAAGCTGTGAAGCTGGTTGACCGTGACCTGCATTCAAGGTCACAGTGACCGTAAGTTGTAAAACATTTTCTTGTCATTAACCAAAAGTCCTGTGAGCTTGAAACATCAGGACATGAAGTCATGAAGCTCTACCAAATTTGTAAAGCTTTTTTACCTTGATCTTAGGTGATTCTGTTAAGACCCTTGTTCTTTTTTATTCTAAATGTGATTTACCAACACTTACTACTAATTTCAGGTAATGTGAAGTATATTGGACCAGCAGATGAGATGGATAATTCACATAATAGAACGTATGTATTTTTATTTTTTTTTTAAATCTTGAATGCTGTTTTATACCCTGTCAAGACCAAGATGTTTTAACTTCTATCGAGGGGGTCAGTTCAGCAGTGGAATAATAGAGAAGGAAACATGCTGAGTGCCTGAAAAAAAATCAGCGGCCCACAGCAATTAAGGAACTGACAAATTCCCTCACACTAAGATAAGTCCCAAATTGAAATGCCTGTTTTTTTTTTTTTTTAAATCTAAAAAAGCATTATTTTCTTTATTTTGACAATACAATAAAAAATATTGTGTGATAGTTCACAATCTTTCTTAATACATTTGTAATTCTATAATTGTTGAATTAGTGGGGTTTAACTTGGGTTTTGTTTTTTTTTTTTCTTTTTTTATGTATATTATATTGATATGAAGAAACATTAACATAATGAAAATTTGGCAGTTTTAGGTAGCTGAGGTGGTCATTATACCTGAACCTTACCATTAAATTGACGTATCACCGGCCATGCCTATTATGTTCTGACACTGGTCGCCATCACGATACCAATTTAGCGTCACAGGGCAACAAATGACATACTGGTGTCAGTGGCACAATTCAGGCCGAGTTTTCATTCTTTTTGCGTGTAAATCAAGTATCTGGCCATTTGTCAGAACATTGTGGGTGTAGCCGGCGATCCATCATTTAATCAAACAGGTCTTGAAACTCTAATTATCTCCCCTTTTTTCATTCTTTATGTTTCTTGTTATTTATGTCAATTTAAAAAAAAAATGAAAAGTTGGACGTTTAAAATTTTTAACTTTTTATTAAAATGGTATTTTATTTGTTGTTACCATGGCTACATCAGGATAAACAAAAAAGGTGAAGTAACATTTTTTGTCACATTTTAACATGCAGCAAACCTTATGAACCTGCATGAATGTACTTAAATTATTAGAATTCATTTTTTTTTACATAAAACCTTTGCATGTTCTCCAATTTGGAAATTTTGATTTGAATTTAAAATTGTTTGGAACTGATAAGTTTGGGTTTCAGATGTCATTGTGTAAAACGAGTGAAATCCAATTTCTCTCTGTCTCTTTCATGTGTCTTCTCTAACAACTTTCAACTCTCTCTCTCTCTCTCTCTCTCTCTCTCTCTCTCTTTCTCTCTATCTCTAACATTATAACATGTATCTCTCTTTCCCCATTCTCTCTCTTTTTCTCTGACATTGCAAAATTTATCTCTCTCTCCATTTCTCAATTCTCTCTCTCTCTCTCTCTCTCTCTCTTCTCTCTCTCTCTCTCTCTCTCTTAATGTAATTGTTTTATTGCCAATTAGCTAGCTTTCTCCATTTTTAAATTTTTGGATAACAGCAACTATTTTTCCATTTCTGTTTCGCTTTATCTAGCAAGGCAGTTTTTTTAATTGTTATAGTTATTTTGTGTCTGTGTTTGTAAATTGTCTGATTCTTCTAATTCATTGTGTCCAATGTCATTTTCTTTTTTTATCCTACACATTTTTATGTACTCCTCCTTTTATCCCTGCTTTGTGTTAGGTTTCTGCTTTGAATTTTTTTTTTTTTGAAAAATGGAACAAATTTAAACAAAATTTTGGTCTTTTCTCATGCCACTGACTGCATGACTTTTTTAATTTAACACTTGAAAACTTATGTCATTTTTTCCTTGATTTTTTTTTTTTTCACTTTTAAATTTTACATTTTTCAGAATTTTGCCAAATTCTTCAATAAATAAGAATATTGTGAAAAATGGTTCAAATAATAAGTTTTAATGTTGATATAGTCTTTTAAAATCTTACCATCTCTGGTTTGATTGGAGATGTTCATCTAGTCAGTTGCTATGAAATCTTACCATCTCTGGTTTGATTGGTGATGTTCATCTAGTCAGTCGCTATGAAATAGTACCATCTCTGGTGTGTTGGAGATGTTCATCTAGTCAGTCACTATGACATCTTACCATATCTTGTTTGATTGGAGATGTTTACCTTGTCAGTCACTATCGAATCTTACCATTTTCGGTTTAATTTGAGATGCTCATCTAGTCAGTCACTATTCAGTAATTTCCATTGCATTTGATCGCATCTCCTAGCAAGCAAGGTAACTAAACACCCCTAGTCATGCAAGTTAAGCTACTGTTTAAGCACAATCAATGTCATGCAATGTTAAAAGTTTTTTGTTGGACTACAGGCAAGCTTAAGTCACCACATTATTTTTGACAGTTGTATGACCAATGATTTTGCTGTTTTCCGATTGGCCGAAGGGCTTTGGTGAGCCTAATAAATTGATATGTCAACCATGCAATTATGCACACAAAATTATGTTATGTAACAATGAGAAATGTCCACTATGCAAAAACACATGCAACATTTTTTTTACATAACAATGGAAAAAATAGCAATTGAAACTTCTAATGAAAAAACTTTTTTACGTTATGTTATTTCAATATCACAGTTGCAATTTCTGCAATATTAAATTGATAAAAGTGACAGTTTCAACATATTTCCTGTTTCGAAAATATCCTGTTGGGTTTGAATTAAATGTTATTGCTCTGTTGATTATTAGAATATATTTACATTTACGGTGTTTGATTGTATTAAACTCTGTTTTAGACCAAATGAAGTTATAGGACTACAATTACATTTGCTAATGTGACGTCACTCATTTCTTGCTGACACCTATGCCCATGACGTCATTGATAGGCTGTTCCAAGAATTGAAATTGCATGTCGTGCACAACAGTGTTTTAAATTTATTTCAGGATTCAAAAACAAAAATAAGATTTTCAAAAAATGCGAAATGTAAATATAACCATTGAACTCTCTAGAAATGGCATTTATAGTGCTATAACTTCCATTGCCGTGCAAAGCAAACTAGTCATAACGCGCTGACACGCGTTATTCGGTTTGCTTTGCACGGCAATTGAAGTTATAGCACTATAAACGCCATTTCTAGACAGTTTAATGGTTAAATAAATATGCATTTACTAGTAATTTTGAAGCTAAAGATTTTGTAATTTTAAACATAATAGTATGGTGATAAAAATCATTTGTCATATAATAAAACAATGATTGACTTTCGATTTGGTAGACATAAGGATTTATCAACCTCAAATACATGATATTCACCTCGGCCTACAGCCTCTATGAATGTAATGTGTTTGAGGTTGATAAGTCTTTATGTCAACCCTATCAAAAGTCAATAATTGTATTAAGTTAAAAATCAATTATGTGAGTTGTGCCAGGCTTATTGTTTTTGACGTAATATTGAGGAAAATGACATTGAAAGATTCTGGATACATAATTTTGTAACCTAGGCCTGATTATACCCCATGTCTGTCTGTCTGTCTGTCTGTCTGTCCGTCTGTCTGTTCGTCTGTCTATATAAAATTGTGTCTCATAATTTGAGCACTATATATGGAGCATTATATCTCATAATTGCTTTTAATGATGTAAATCTTTATATGAAAATTCTTCATTGTCCAAAGGTGTGTCATGACCTTGAATGAAGGTCATATCTGAAAGGTCAAAGTCTCATGAAAACTTAAACCCTTGTAGATGTATTTGGCTCTCAAGAGACAGTTCTAATTTTTGCTTTGCACACTTAATGTATTAATTGTGCCATATATCTCTCATATAATAGTGAAAATTAAGAAAATTGTGAAGACATGTAAATAAAATATCATAAAACCACTGCGGTAGCTCATTTAGTAGAGTGCTCGCTCTGTAAGTGGGAGGTTGTGGGTTCGATCCCCGGCCGGGTCTGACCAATGACTTGAAAGTGGGTAGTGACTGTTCTTTCGCCAAGCACTCGGCATTATGAAATGAAAGTCACGGTTTTTCCGCATGGGAACTTAAAATAAACGAGGTCCCGTGTCACGGTGGACTTGGCACGCTAAAGAACCCTGCTGTATAATGCCATCAGCGCAACGCACAGGCAAAATTTCTGCATCTTCGCCTATAGCTGGCGATGTCTCGATATAAGTGACATATTCTTGACTGGGACGTTAAACACCATTACTCACTCACTTACTAAAATATCATAATTATATGTTTTCTCCTTTTATCTCTTTTTTCAGTGAAAATGAGGCAGAATGGAATTATGGGAACACGTCTGGAGGAAGAAGCTCTCTAAGACCAATTCGATTGGATAATGGAATTTTTATAGTGCCGCACACGAATGAGATTTACCGAGAAGAGGTCACACCACAATCAACAAGTTTACGGAGTCCAAGATTTTATGATCCTGATAATGACATGTTTGATTCAAATAGCAGCTACAAAGCACCATCTAGTGGCAAACGGGTAAATAATGGATCCCATCCTGTGGAAAGTTTTTCTCATTGGCCACAAAGTAGAAATGAGAGTTACGTTGATAGACCTTATTTTGCTGATAATTCAATGGAAAGAGACCCAAGACCGCAAAATTACAGGTCACCAAACAGTTCACGTTACTCTGAACGGAAACTTCCACAGGTGCCGACGGATCAGTCAAACATTGAGAGTGCTCCATCAAATTATGACCCATATCCAATCCTTAAAACTCCAGGAAGTTTACATAATGGCTCTTCCTCCTCCTCCGATGAAGGTGGATTTGTCCCCCGACGGCCACCTTTGCCAAGTGGATATAAGGAGCCATATTATCAAGGATATAAGAGGCCTTATGAACCTCAGAGATTTGTTGATGTGCCACAAACAAGAGGTGATGACCCAACGTATGAAAATTTCCCATTTGATCCAGATGATGTTTTTTCAACTTCAATCCCACAATACCCTTCTAGTGAAAGGCCTTCATTTCCCCGCCATAGTTCAATGAAACCTACTTCCTATCAGACGTATCTAACTGGCGATCCAGTCCAAAATGAAACATTACCTTTTACTGATGAAATTAGTTCAGTACTTCCATCATTCACGGAGAAACCACATGATCATTCCAGCGATAGTCACCCATATAAATATCCATATTCAGGGCCGGAAGATTCCTCCTACAGATATCCATTTTCAGGGCCTGAAGATTCATATAAATATCCATACTCAGGGCCACCAGAAGACTCTTACACTCCTCAAAGAATGGAACGTCCAAACTGGACACTATCAAATGATAGATATAATGATAGTAATGATCGGTCATTCTCACCTGGACGATGGGCAGACAATAGTCCTGTGAGAGACAAACAAGTTGCCAGAGTGTCACCAACAAAAAAGCTAAAACAAAATGGCAGTGATAGTTCAGAACCTATCTCGTATACTCGTGATCAGTTACAAGGTGCAGTGGAGCGTGTTAGGCGAGCTCCAAGGTTACGGAGACCGAGGTCAACTGGTAGACCATTTTATCCAGAACAGGATAGTTTTGACTCGTCATCACCTCAGGTGGTTCCTACTTCAGGGTATAGGGGACCAAATTTATCTGAGAGTGACATGTTACCTAGAAATTCTCAATTCCGCAAGGGACCACATTATTCGGACAGTGATGCTATTCCTAGTGCTAATGATTATGACCAGTATGGGCGACCATACGGATATAAATACGATATTGAACCTTTTAAAGGAGTTGGTGACAGTAGAAATAGTGTAAGTAGTTCTGGTAGAGGAAGTATGCCTGGTAAACCCCGTCCTTTATCTGACCCTCGGGGATATTCCCGTGATAATGCCACGCCTGACTCAATCAGCAGTGGCATAGGCAGTAGAAATACATCACAGGCGACAACGGGCTCGTCCATGAATTCCAGACTTCCTGGATATTATCCATCGGTGAGTTCCGTCTTAACACCGCAGGAACATGATCTCAGTCATGACTCGTCTCCCTTTTTAGATGGTACTTCCAGTCTCCCGCGTAGAGACACATCGGCGGACGAGAATTACGAGTTTGATTCTACAATTCTGGACCTGATTTGACGGATCCTCTACGAAGTTATCCATCGTCACGAAACAACAGCCAGCTCCGGTCAGCATTAGAAAGTGGACTAAATACATCTAATTTTTATAATGACCTATATCCTAAACCGAGTAAACAGAGCCGTTACAGTGACTCTGAGGCTAGATTTGAAAAGTTACGCCAAGAATATCACCAGTTTCGACGGAAACAAATGAGCGTTACCATCAAAGCAGGTTATTGGCTATGGATAGTGAAATGTTGTAAACCATTCCAGATTTGTACCCTCACACCCTACAGACAGCCCAGTGGTATAATCCGGTTTTTAAAAAAACGGATCATTCCATTGTTATATATAGGGATTGGAGGGTTGAAAAAGCATGCCTTTTATTTAAATGTTGTGGTGTTATTTACCTGTCATTACCAGTATTTCAAAATTGACAAAACACAAAAATAATTCCAGGTGAATTGAAAAAATTATGTATATTCTGTAAACATGGAAAATATTGAAGATTGACTCATATCAGTCCTCACTTCAGGAAAGTTTTAAGTGTGTTAAGATTAACTTTTTGCTAAAATGAAATCTGAATTGGATTTACATATTTTATGAACAAAATGTTACCCATTAATGTTTGTGCAGATTTGTTGCTTCTGTTGGTCAGACAGGCATGAAAAATGTCCCATCTCAAAGCTAGGTTTTTGAAAAATGTCAGTAATAAGCTATATTTGGGATTTTTTTTATTTTACATGAGAATGATTTTACATGAACAATGTTTTATCAAATGTATCTTTTTTTTTTTTTTTTTTTTTCTTTTTATGGATTTCGTGTCAAAATTTGATTTGATTTGATAAAATTGAGCCATTTAAATTTTGAAAATTGTATTTTTTAAAATGAGCAATTTTAAATTTTTTAAAGTTGTATTTTAAAAGTGAGCAATTTTAAATTTTGAAAATTGTATTTATTTTTAAAAATGAGTGATTTTAAATGTGAAAATTCTATTTGAAAAATAATTTAATAAATTAATTAAATTCAACAACTTAAATTAAAAAATGCCAGTCTTAATGCATTAACAGGTGGTCCTTATAAAGAGGTTCCGTTTGCAATTTGGGTAATTGTATTTTAGAAACGGACTTGATGTTGTCAAATTAACTTTAATAACGCATGTATCAATCTGTATTTCATGTAGCTGTGTTCTTCTTTTTAAATGGCAAACATTGTATTCTCCGTCCATGAGGAAAAACTGTTTGTTTGATCTCAATATTTCATAATTGATGTCTGCTTTCATGTATTGTCTAGTGAAAAAAAAAATGGGGGGAGGTGATGTCTGCATCATGTATTGTCTAGTGAAAAATAAAAAAAATGGAGGGGGGGGGATTAGCATCAGTATATCAAGCTTTATTTAATTTGGTTTATTCATTCAAGAGTGGAAAATGGGGGGGGGGGTATTTTAAACTTTGAAGTTAAAAACTTCATCTTTTTAGATATATAAAAGTTTGTTATTTTGGTCTTTAAGGAGCACTTAATAAGAACTTGGGAGTAAAAATTAGAGCAACATCTTGGATTGATGTTAAATGGCCCTTCTTTGACTGAATAAGTTGAAATTTCTGACTACTGCAGTTTATTTATAGTAAGATCAAGTTCCAATTTCCTTGTTCGGTCAGCACCATCACCACACATTCCTTTGATTTCAGTTTTTATACCTAGTTGGATAATTTAGCAATTTCTCTCTTTCAATATATTATAAATAAAAACATTTAAACACTATCTTCCATTATTTTTATAATAGACTTGAATTTTAAAATAATACCATAGGAATGATATCCTGAACAAGGGAGATTATTCTGTTTATTGTCTATTGCGGCCAAAGTAATGTACAGTAAAACCTCAATTCATCGCCACCATTTGTTCTGTCAAATTTTGGCGTTATAAAGGGGTTTGGCAATGAATTGGGGGAGACGGATAAAGAAAAACATACACAAAATGGATTTTTGGACTTAAAATAGTGTTGCGATAAGTGAGGTGGCAAAGTCATCGAGGGGCATTATAACGAGGTTTTACTGTATAGGTCATTTACAATCTGATGGCAGAATGTTTGCAAACACAGTTAGAAAATTGTATATAGGAATTAGTATTATATTGCTGTATGCCATGTTTCCATTCCTGGTAGCCAAAATTGCCCATTGGCTACTAATTTCTGTGAAATTCTTTCAAAAAGTAACCTATTTTAAAAAAGTGAAAAAATACTTTAAAAAATACTATATTTTCACAAATCTTGGAAATTTGGCTACTAATAATTTTAAAATTATGAAAACATAGTGTATGTATATAATCATGCCAGCTCACGCTTTACTCCTTAGACCTACTTTTTGAATACAGTCAAACCTGTCTATAAAAAGGCCATAGAAGGGAATCAGTAAAGATGGTCTTTATGGACTGGTTGTCCTTATAAAGAGTTTCAAATAATAAGTATGAAGAGCAACTGTGATAAAATTTAACTGGTCAGGTGACCCTTTAACACAGGTTGAGCTTTAAGTTTGCCATCAGATTGTGAAATGACCTGTACGTACAACCTCTGGCTTTACTGTGAAATCTGAATATTGGACTTTAAAATCCAACCTAGAAAAGTCAGTTAAATACAAAGATGGATTACAAAAAAGTTATGTTATATGATCTCTTGTTATGAGCCGAGTCCCTGTGTCATTTAAAGCTCTATTTTTGATGATGTCATGACTTTTTGTTATGGTTTTGTAGATTTTGTTGAAATGTGTCACAAGTTCTTGTGTACGTGTCATATCCTGTTAAACAGGAAGTAGAATTATCATAACAGGAAACAGAATTATTATCATTTATTTTTAGACATTGAGAGTGCCTGAATTTATTTTAATTTTTAATGTTTATGATTTTTTTTTTTTTTTAAATATTTAAAATTTACATTTTATAGGCTTTAATTCACTTAAATTTTAAAGAAATTGTTATCTTTAAATAATTTAATTTTTATGACTGTTCCATTAAGTTTGAATTCCTCAAAAAAAATTTAAAAAACCAAAACCATGTGCAATAAAGATAGTCACAGCATACATTTTTAATCATATAATGGCAATATCTATATAGAAAAAATGGGCTCCTGTATGGCATGGCAAAGAGGTGGCATGTTCATGCAATGTCGTATAAATTTTAATCTTTTACTCTGAAAGTACTGGGATTTTTGGAATCAAATTTAGTGTGGAAGGTCTCTTGGTAGGCTTCACTAAGGTTGTAGTTGAATGCCTTTTATAAACAGTATACACAAAAAAGTGTGGATTCAATTTTGGACAGATTTTGTTTAAATTCAAAATATAGATATCAGGTCATTTTGAAATATCTAAAGAGTTTTCAAAAACTTTTTGTTGACTTAATGTTTATAAATTATGCGAATAAGACAAAAAAAAAGTGGTTTCACAATTTTGGTCCAAGCACTACTGATGGGGAATTGTATTCTGAAACGACCGTCTAGTGCTGTAAAATTAACACTTTTATGATTAATAATTAATCGGTCGAAAATCTTTGCAATTGATGTCCAGCATTTAACCGTAATGTATGATGGCATAAAACATAGCATTGGCCTTGTAGAAATGAAATACATGAATTAAGTATCGGGTGAGCATTACAGAATAGGGCCTTTTGTCTATTTTTACAATGTATTATTTTAACCGTAATTATTATTATTTTTTTTTTTCAAAATTTATAAGAAAAATTTTATTTATTATACGCAGTTTTATGTCATATTTTTGTTCTGACAATGTATTATTTTTACCATTTTTATTTTTTTCAAAATTAAAAAATTATTTATGATATGCAGTTTTATGTCATATTTTGTTCCGACAATGTATTATAAATGGCACAATTATTTATCAGTTGATATTAACTTTAATTTTTCACTTTTATCCCACAATTTCCACGTCTTAGTTTTAATCTTTTTAGATAGGTTATTACACTTTTAAATTAAGGGGTGCTTGAGTTTTAAATTCCCATTATATATTAGATAGATTATTCCATTTTGAATGAAAGGGGTGACACACTAATTTTTTGTTAATTTTTGTGTGTACTATGTTAATTAAAACGCTTAAAACCCCCCTCCAGTCATTTACATGGTATGACACAAAATAAATAGTTCAATTAAATTATAGGGGTCAAAAGGTCATGGTTGATTTAAAACAAACAAAATCTAATAAATGTTATGTGTTGTATAATTTCTTCATTTAAAATGAAGAATTTTTCATATTTATTTTTATCATGATCTTAGAAGTTGAAATATATTGTAAGAGTTATCTCCCTTATTTGTAAACGTCTTCTTGATCTCCATGTGCCCTCGTATACATTTCAGTTATTAATTTTTTTTCCGACATTTCATGACATCATACTTGCACTATATATATGTTGTGCCATTTAGAACTATACAAGCTATATCTAAGGGAAATAACTGATGTTCTCTTAAGGGTGCCAACTCAAGGGAGATAACTCTTATATAACACAAGGTTTTAATTAGAGTAATTATGAATTGTTTCATGTGAATTTTAGGTATTTTTTGCAAAATTTTTACCAATATAAATTTGACATTGTATAAAAATGTTAATGAGTGCATGTGTATGAATTCTGTTTTTAAAATAAATTTGAATATTATATGCTTTAAATGGTCAATGTAGATATATACTGCCATTGAATAATATCTGTATATAGGCAAACAACTTTGACCTGTCTGCCTGACCTTCGATAGGAATATTCATATGTTCACCCACTATACAGGTAGTGTTTGAATTCAAACCTAGTACATTTAAAATACATGTTCCCAAAATAAAACACCTATGATCTCTTTACATAAATGTAATAGTCCGTGATAAATATTTAGATATAAGGTCAAACTGACAGGTTATTGTTATTTGAATATGCAGATGTATGTGGATATTCTTTGTGTGTGTGTGTGTTGGTGTGTGTGT